>JAZAYU010000184.1:71841-251241 GCA_038501625.1 Corbicula japonica | reverse complement strand
TTCTTAAGTTTAACATCAAGATGGCCGATAATAACTTCATTTCAAAGCAGACGATCATCTAAACATACATTTTCAACATTAGTTATCAGTTGGTATCTTATTAACGTTGTATTTTCGTCCACTCTTAATTCTTTTTACGGGTGACTCACTGTTCAAGGTCACTGTTTTGTGCACACGTCATAGAAAACGGTCAAACAACGTAAGTTGGTTTTTGTAATTTCAAAATAATAAAAAAGACTTAAATGTCTGTTAGATTGTCATTTAATGATTATTAGGTTATTATTTTTATAGTGTTTAATACCCTGTAAGGAAAGGTAGGACGATAAAGATCACTCATTCATGGTCTATTCAAATCGACCTCAATATTTGTCGTACCAAAATAGTTTACATATTTTGAAAGAATATTAGTATTGGACCGACTAATGCTTATTCATCAACGTACACACGAAGCTAATCAAATATATAATGACACATCAAACTGCCCATTCCACTAATTAATTTTTAGATCTGATTTTGAAAATTGTTGGAGCTTCAACTTCATGGACAATGTGTATTGTCAACAATTTGAACAATCATTTGTCGGTGGTAAAGAAAAACACAGTAATGAAAAGCTTTTTTGAGCTAGTAATGAAAAGTTTTTTTAGCTATGTCTTAGGGTAGCTAGTTAGATACTTGAAACCTCGGTATATTATATTGATGATACATTTCAATATTGATACCACAGAGCTTTTTCATACTGATTTGGGAAAAGGGCCTCTGTCGTCGAAATTGGGAATTGTTTATGTGGTATATATTGCTTTTACACTCGGGTTACATATATAAAATCAAGGAATGTAGTTTTCACAGATCACTGATCAAAAGTAAACAAACAACTTCTGTAATTTGGAAAGCTTCTTGATTATATGGATTCTCATTTTTTTGCTTCTACTTTATAAACAAAAGGGTATTTCTGTTGAAATGGGAATTGTTTTTTTCCAATTGGAAATTCTTTCCTTGAAGTTGGGAAAAATGGTCCCTAATTAGCATTGGGAATGGGGCCCAATATCGGCCCCGTGAGACTGGCTGAAAAAGCCCTGTGTAACAATAAACTGAAAATGTTGACTGGTATTATATGGAATGCTTGTTTAATCTCTATGCCCAAGATCATAAAACCAAATCTGGAGATCAGTCTCAAATCTCAAGCATCTGATTGGCTGAAATGGCGACCAGTCGCCATTTCAGCCAATCAGATCCTTGAGATTTGAGACTGATCTCAAAACTTAGTTTTATGATCTTGGACCCAGGTCCCTTTGTCATTGCTAAAACACAATACCTAAATCTTGATGTTTATTCCAAAAGATCCAAGTTAAGGCTTTGCCAAATTAAAAGTCAATTATTTAAATTAAATTGATTCATCCTATTCATTTTATGTACTGAAGTTTTGTAGTCCTAATTAAAAAAAAAGCTAGTTCTTTTGAAAGAATAGGTAATCAAAAGCTTTGCCACTTATATAGATTGCAGCTTTAACTGGGATTTGAACATGTTCTTACAATTTTAATAACAGAAATATTGACAAACAAAAATGCCTCCAATAGTTTTATGTAACTGGCAAGTCAGATATACATTTTACATGCTTGAAGAGAATTAATTATAAGAATATGCATCAGAATTCTCAAAATTACATTGTGATTGAGTTTTAATTCTAAATGCTTTGACTCATATTTTTCAGGTTGAATGGTATGGTGTTGATACAAAAATATGAAGACAGACACAGGCTACTGTTGTTAATAATATAAATTGGAAAAAAAATGTGTAAGTTTCATTTTAACAATGATCTATATATTACTGTCATATATAGGTCTTTATTTAATTCCCCACGCATTCTGACAAAATCATTGAGGCAATGTTAGAAAGCTGTAAAATATCTTACATTTTCTGTTTCTGACCCTGAAGAGAAAGAGAGTGTAATTTCAGAGTATTTAACCACATTGATTCATATATAAACACTTTTAATTGTTCATATTCATTTTTTAGCTTCTTTAGATTTCTTTCTGAGAATGGCTCCTGCTATGTTTTTTAGCATAATTAGACATTGATTTAGTGTTAATGAATGCACTTAAACTGAATTAATAGTCTAAGTTGATGTTTCCAGGATTTCATTTGCATCTGATTAATTTAAAGCACATGAACATTTATCATTTGTATGCTTAATTAAAAGACCTCATTGTATTTAGGTTTTCTTCTATGTAATTGGTCTAAAACTTAATGAGTTATCTTCATTAAGTAAATAGATTATTTTGACAAATTGCACGACAACAGTCTGATTCTATTATTGTTGCAATTTGTTAAATTGTTTTGCTATTCCTTTGACATTCTACTTATTTTTAAGTATCATTATTATAACAGTTGCAGGATTTCTTAAGTGAATATTTAAAAAAAATCATATTTCAAATATTTACTTTTTTGTTTTACAGGAATCTTCAAGAATAGGTTCATCGAACCAATTTAGACTGGATGTTTCACAATAGTCACCTTCTAGATCATGTGGGATCAGAATGTTTTGAGCTCAAAGTTTAGAATGCATTGGATGTTCAAAGACTAATTGAATTGGCTTGTTAAAAGTGGATATTTGTAAAAAAACATAATTTAACTTACTCATGAAGAGGAACACTTAGAAACCAGTTAAAATGAGAAGGCTGTTGTGTCATGCAGAGACATAGTGAAATAGTTAAAGTGACTTAAGTATTATGAAATGCTACTGTGGAGAAAGAGTGACATACATGTAATTATATACATTTGCCAATAAACTGGCAGAGAATATGTTGGACACATTAAAATCATCACATATTTATAAACAGGAAAAATAAAAATATTTCAAATATCTAACTTTATTAATGTGCAATAATAAAATATTGTAAACTATATTGCAGTTATTTTTTACCTTTGTTGTAATTAAAATGTTTTTTTTTAATCAGCTGGAAAGTACTTGCTATCATTTCTGGATCTTCACTGGCTGTTTTTGTTTTACAGAAGTAACCTAATGAATCTAAAATCAATCATTGTAGATCCTGATCAGATGGCATGGATGTGCTGGCTGATTTGGATCTACACTGTTCTTCCAAGTGGTAATAGCTGTATCCCACAAAGGATTATGTTAAAATAGCATGCAAGAGCATTATTAAATATATTTTTGGCTATTTAATTCACTTATGACAACTTTAAAAATGTAACATTTAACTGGGATAAGTGTAGCATTTGGAAGAAAAGAAACATATACTGTATTTATTTCATGATTTAGGAATTTCAGCCCATTACAATTTACAGGCTATCAAACAAGTGAAAAAAAAAAGAATAAATGAAACATTATTGGTTTTGACGGTAATTCACTTTTCAAGAACTATCCCAGAATAATGATCTTTCAAGAAATCTCTCAATTTTATGCTTTCTGAAAAATTTCAAGGGGAGCATATAGCGGCCGCTTCTGCCCGTCCTCCTTTTGTCCAGACTATTTCTCAGCAACAGCTGGCATGAATGCATAAAATTTTATCGAATTGTTTTCAAGAAAAGAGTTAAATGCACTTATTATTTTGTCCTTATAATTGCCATAATAATTACAATACAGCATTGTTTAAGACCATGCTTTGCCTAGATATTTCTTTGTAACTTGCAGTTTAAATTCAACTACAAGTCACTATGAATAATATCAGCATATTCAAACGGAATGTTTTTGAAGAGTTATGTCCCTTCAATAGTCTGCAGAGAAGAATATATGACCATTCTTGTCAAGGCTTTTGCTTGGCAATCACTGGCTTCAATTTTGTAGCACTTCATGAAGATTAACTAATATAAGATGTGCATAATAACACCATGTTCTAGTTTGATTTGTTTAGTGTACATGCTCTTTTTCCTAAAACATGAAATATGACCATTCATCTTCAAAAATTATGGATTATTTAATTGAAACAACCAGTTTTATGACACTTCATGAGAGTTTTCACTGAAATGAGGACTTGTGCCTATTAGTACTACATGTATTTATCAGCATCAACAAAATTTTATAGAAGTAACCATCATGTGTAAAACTTGTGCAGCTGGGGTTTTGTTTCTGGCCACGCCCATTAAGACCAGAGTTATAGCCCCTTATGCATTTCAATATAATGCATTCAGTTTGTAATCTTGTATCACATATAAGTCCACAAGTACTCGTATATGAGTCATATAACTTTACAGGCATGTTAACCATCATGTGTAGATGTGAACCTGGGGTTGTATCCTGCCACCACAAATCAAAACCACAGTTATGGCCCCCTATGTTTTTTAGTATAATACATTTACCATGTAATCTTGTATCACTTTTCCCAATCCTATTTATCGATAAAAAGAAAATTATCAAAATCTCAATAACGGCAAAATGCAGTTAAATGAAACTTTGCACTTTGTTTTGCAGATGGTAAGACACGTTAGAACAGTAAAGAAAAATAGCGAGATCTAAAAATTCCTTAAATTCTATTTACATAAATTAACAAAAACTAAACAACACAAAACATCATTGTAAATGCCTACATGAGTAATATGATACTGACAACAATTCATTGTGTCCTCGTGACTTTCATATGAAAACTTTACGAGATATTAGTAAAAGTTTGTTTGTACTTCAATTTTTCTGGTTGCTTCCTGGTCGCATTAACCGATGACAGTCACTGATTTCTCTTTTAGTACTTGAAAGTTTTAAAAAAAAGTACACAACATTTTCTTGTCAGTAACATTCCACTCACATGGTAATTTAATATAATGTTTTGTATCGCTTAGTTTTTGTGAATTTATGTAAATAGAATTTTAAGGTCTAGCTTGTTTTCTGTACTATTCTAACGTGTCTTACTGTATGCAAAATCAAGATACATTAGTAACATTCATTTGTGCAAAGTTTCATTGAACGCCATTTGGCCATTATTGACATTTTGATAATTTTCTTTTTATCGATGAATAGGATTGGGAGGAGTGTGGCGAGCCCTATAAGGCATTTTAACCATCACGTGTAGCTTTGAACCTGGGGTTTTGTTTTTGGCCACGCCCATTAAGACCAGAGTTATAGCCCCTTATGCAATTCAATATAATGCATTCAACATATAATTTTGTCACATGTGAGTCCAAATGTATACGCGTCATAGGCAAAAACATTACAGGCATGTTAACAATCATGTGTAGATTTGAACCTGGGGTTATGTTTCTGGCAACACCCATTAAGACCAGAGTTATAGCCTCTTATGCATTTCAATATAATGCATTCAACATAATCTTGTGTTGCATGCAGGGTTGGGTGGTAAATACCACCCTCGGTATTTACCAGCGGTATTTACCAGTATTTACTGGCCTGGAAAATACTCCCCAAAGTGGCAAATACTGGAAAATACTACACAGATGAGTTTTTTTGCCTTAAAATACTTCAGAAATCATAACTTAGTTGACTGTTATTAATGTATAATCAAGATAATAATTAAAATACTCAGATATTTTAATTACATTTCATATCAGTTGATTACTTTAAGCACTTAAAGTAAAAATAAATCTTAAGATCTGTCTATTTTTACGTAGAACCTAAAAAAAACAGCAGATGAGAATTAATGCTGATCCACAAGTGCACGTGGCTATTGTCACTTAACAAGCAAGGCCATAAGGTCTAGACTATTAACAACATGTTAGACAACATGTTTCATACAAGGGGCTGTAATGGCCAGGGGCAAGAAAGGCAACAGTAAAGTGTCATAAATAACATATTTGTCTAGGTGCAAGTAAATAGTTGTGTATTGGTATGACTGCAGAAAGCTGCCAAATTTGTGTTCTGTTACATATACCTTAAGGGGGAAGAAGAGATTGCCTGGTAGACAAAGGCTTCTTTGTACCTAACCTTATTTTATATTGTAGTCATGTATATTTATTGTAAGTTGTGTACATTACTTGTTTATAATTTAAATTAACCATCTAAAATGCTGACTCCATTATTCTTAATTGAATTTTGAAGTTGTCCACATGCTGACTATAAGGGATACATTGTATTATATAAATTCCATGGGTGGTCAATTCAAATGACCACTTCTTCAGTTCTTAAATATTTATTTACTATGGATAAAGTTATAAAAGTGTTAAACTTAAGTATAAATATAATGGCAATTGATGGATAAACTTGAAATTATTAATATGAATGCTGATGATAGTAAATATTGTATAAATTCCACACCGGTCAATTTAATCGAACAGTATTTGCCATTAATTGCCAGTATTTGCCGGTAATTACCACCGGCATGGAAAATACTCTTATTTGCCGGCATTTTGCCAACCCTGGTCACATGTAAGTACACAACATTTATTTCAGTGGCAAATTTATTTCAGTGGCCAATCATTTAAATGCCACTGGCATAGAAATTATCCTTCCAACCAAATTGTCCGAGGTAAACTAATCAGTAACTACAATTACCTGTTGATGAATTTATTAATTGGCAAAGTTATTAGAAAGGAGTAAAGTGTTTGAGACGTTAAACTTAAAGCATCAAACTTCAGATCCTGAGGTCCCTAGATTAATTTCTCAATATTCATAATAACGGTTTTGATCATTTTTTGCACTGCATAATTTGTCATTGTAGATTTATTACAAAATTTTACTGGTTATGATGCAATTTCATTTATGCTGTGTCTAATACAGTCTATTGCAATAAAAAAGCATAGGCCTACCTGTGGTGAATCGATGTTTAATAAACTGGTGAACAGTGTGGTTCACCCAATAGGTGTGCCAGAAAAGGGCTGTCTTGTGCGTGAAATTTACATTCCTTGACCTATTGGCCTCTACTATCACTTCTCCAGATACTTCTTTACCTGCCATTGCTTTGCAAGACAGCATCTGCTGCTGGGGTAATTTATTTTAATCCGGGAATAATTATACTTTTTGATCTAGGCGCAGCAAAGACGGCAACATAAACAGTATAAAATGATACTTTCATTATCAAATCGTACAGTAAATGTGACCTATCTGATTTACTTCACGACTTATACATTTCTATCGTTCCGATCTCCCCGCCGTCACTGTCTCACAGTGACCATTGTGGTGAACAATGTCAAAATGGAAACACAAATAAATCGGACAATAATGAAATTTCCGGTATTTTTCCATTATCGACTGATCCATTATATATTCCAATAAAAGCATCTTGATATATTCCATCATAAAACGCTTCCGTTCGCTGACATCGACCAGTTATTATTGCACATTGTCGTTCTGTTTCCTCATGTCCGCCATTTTGTTGTATATAAGCACCGTTACTATTTTTAGACGGAGAAAACCCCGGCATTCCTTGACAACAATGATAAGAAATTTCTTAAACGATAATATTTTTAACTTAGTTAAAAACTTAAGTTAAGAAATTTCTTTGCTAAGAATTACTTAAGATTTTTCTAGAATCATATCTTAAGAAATTTTTTTAGCTAAGTAGGAAATTTATAGATAAGAAATTTCCTTAAGAAAATTTCTAAGATGCTTTATGAATACGGCCACAGGATCTAGACTGTTTAAGTTTATATTCATGAGGTTATTTCTGACCAAGAAGCAACCAGTTTAGATCCAGATCAGACATCAAAAATGTTTGGCTGACATGGAACTATCCTGTTGTCCATGTGATTTTAAGAGTCTCCATAGAGTAAGTCAGGAGTCAGGATACCTGGAGTAATTATCAGAGCATACAAAATCAATGTATTTAAAAAAAAATTGTGTGTCTAAATATTTTAAATCAATTTTAACTGTCGATAAATAAATTTATAAAAGCAATAAGATATAAAATTATTTTTAAAGATAAGTTAATTTGCTGTTGAATTTAATATTTCAGGGAAACAGCTTCACATGAAATGCTTTGGGGAGACCAGGTTAACTGTTCTAGACAGTAGAGGGAGCATACAAGTTACATATACTTCCACTACTAATTCCCGCAATAGGATGTCACTTGACAAGAAAAAGAATAGCCTCAATAGTCTATAAAATTATACTGTGTGATTGTGATATCAAATAATACAAAAAAGTTTTAATGTAGACCTCATTGAAGAACAGTAAATGAACGACACCATCAGTATAATTTTGTTATGAATATAATTTGCTGTTGAATGGAACCATAGCAAATATGTATAGACTTCTTCAGCATTTGCTTTTCATGAACTAATTTGAATGTTTCATTCTATTCGGATAATAAATTCCTCTACTGTCACTCAAAGTATTATCTTAAGTCCTCAGACCCAAAAGTATGTTTGTTGATTTCAAGCTTGAATATTCAAAGAATATGACAAGCATCGCTACTTGCTCCGTCATTGGTGTCACCATATTCCAACTAGGTATTTTAGGTGTTGTGGAATGATGTTTTACAATCTACCTTGTTAACCAGATGTTTATGAGTCTACATTTCTTATACCATCGGTCAGCCTTGCATTTTGATCACATTTGGTGCTGTTTAACTAAGAGTTTACAGGCAAACTGGTGTATTCAACATAGGGTTCTTCCAAACTTCACATAATCATTCAGCTCACTAAGATGTAGTGTTGCATCTTACAACCTTGATCAGTTTTGGTTAAAAAGTAAAACAACAAATCGAGGGCTGAACGGAAAACTGTCGTAACTCAGTTTTTCAAAAGTTTACAGGAGAAGCAAAAAACTGTATATTTTGTTACTTGAATATTTTTCTTAAGTTTTTATTTAACAAATAGGCATAAAATATCAATATTTTACTGTAATAAAATCAAATGTTTTGAAAAAAAAAATTATTTGAGATAATATTAAATAATTTTTGACTTACGACAGTTTTGCATCTGAAATGTTTAAAATACCGATACTAAAATTAATGGAAAACTGTCGTAACTCAAAACAACTTATCATCTTTTGACATTACAAGTGATATTAATACCTTCTTTGGACCTTTTTTGGTATCCATTGTATTTTGTTCACTTCTTTTAATGCCTTATAGGTTATAAAATGTATATTTTGATGCATGTTGATCAGTTTTCGACTAAGGGAAATTAACTTTAACACAGACTGTTGATTTATAAGCAGTATATCGGATTTATTATTTGCAAAATTCTTGTATTATCAAATGTTTAACATTTGATAGTATTCTTTTTATATACAGTCAAACTTGCATTAAGCAGACATCTAAGGGAGTGACAAAAAGTGACTGTTTAACTCGTGTGGCTGTTTCAGACGGGTAAAATTATAACAAGATGTCAGTTTAAGACAGATGGCCGCTGAATACAGGTGTCTTCTAAGACAGATTCAACTGTAGATATTTAAAAATTCAACTGTATACTTGTTTTGCATATTGACTTCCATAGATTAACATGAAGTTTGTGAAAGTCAAAGTAAATGTTTGGAAACTAATGCTAAATGTCTTTTACTTTCAACCATTAACAAATATTTTCGACGGAGAAAAGAAATTCAGATGTTTCATATCAGAAATTAATTTTGACTAGAATAACTAACTAGTTTTTTCTTTTCAAACAGCAGATATTAATATGACTCATTAGGCAAAACTTTGATGTGTATGGTATCACTGAAAGACAATTTACTGCTATTTTTGTACATTTTGTTTTTAATTTTATTTGCAAAATTGTTTTTTTTCCAGTATTTAATGGATTTTGTTATTGATACGACGATTGCGACAGAATTTGTATTGTAATGGAAAACTAACCCCTTTTTGACAAAATCAATGGGTGTTTAGCTGAAAGCAAGGAGCACTTAACCATTGTTAACTTCATTGTTGTACCTTTCATTGCTGGTGTGATGGGCTAACAGTGTAGGGCTCCATATCTGCCGGCACGTCTGTGCTGCCTTATTTGGATCTAAAATATTCACTTTTAGAATCATTAGGTTATTTCTGACCAAGAAGCAAATGGTGTAGATCCCTTTTTGCTCATGTGATGAAAGGCATATCCATGGAGTAATCTAACAGAGTAGTCTGACAAAATTTGATTTCCTTTTTCTTTTGTGTTTATTATCGGTAACAACTGTGCTGATTGACAGATGGGCCAAATGTACTAAAACTGTGGGATCATGGTCAAATCACAAAAGCAATTTAATTGTAAACTTTATATATTATTTAATAAAGATCATAAACATAATTATATTCAAGGATAATTTTATAAAAACCTTAGAGATACAAAATGACTAAACCAACTGATATAAAAATGTTGGTCTGTGCCACAGAGCCAAAAATTCTTGTCGCGAAATAGATGAATAAAAATATACATCTACTCAAAATGAAATTAACACAGGGGGTAGACCAACATATGTATTTCAAAGTGGGCTCCGCCTAAAATAATATGTTGTACTTCCTGGATTCCATATGTTAGTCGAAAATCGACGAGAAAACGGTAGGTGACTTTGTGTTTTTCGATCAAAATTGATATTTCAATGCACGATTTTGAAAAAATCTCAATGCTATTCGCCGTGGTATACATTTCGGAGTCTGAAGATGAACAGTTTAGTTTTGTACCTGGAATATTCGTGTAGAAATCGTTTTTCTAGTGCTGAACTAAAGCAGTCAACATTGTCTCCATCTGTCGTTTTTCGCTAGATTTTGGTTATAATGATAAGATACTGGTGCAGTTTTGACATATAATGCAAATTTACAATTAAAATGACCATAACGGAAGTTTGTTTTGGTCACAAAGACAAGAAATTACCAAATATAAACAAATTCAAATTGGGATCCATATGTTGTCGTGGATTCCATATGTTGTATTTTTTTCATGAAATCTTACGAAGATATTGTTGACGCGAAGACGTCTCTTATTTAATTATAAATGGATATTCATGAGTATAATAAAGTAGCTGAATGTACTTAAGACGGAGCCGTTCGATCATCATGAATATCTTGCCAGGGTTGATTATTTACTAAGGACAATCGTGGGTGTAAGTAGTCGTAGATCCTACTCCTATTTATATGTTAAATTATTCACAAAATGGTGACATGTCACTTTATTTTTTAAAGAGAGTGGGGCTTCGGGAGAATGATACCAGCATTCTACGTCTGACTTTCAATTGTTTAGCAGTCCTGTGTAAACAAATCTTGCCATTATAATGAAGATCTGTTATTATTGTAATTTTCAGGAATCATTTCTTCGACACCGAAGACAGGCTTAGGAGCAGGAGGTCAAATGAGAAGCCCGTTACTTTCTCCGGGTTCAACCAGCCTTTGAAAAGAGACCAGCCAATCAGATCGTGGGGTCGAATTATGGGGTCGAAATTTTTTGAAATTGAGAAAGGAGGCAATTTCTTTGGGAGGATGGTGTTCAGTACTGGTACTATCCATAAAAGATGGTTAACTGTCCGCCAGTGTATGACTGAAATACTGTTAAAAACGGGAGATAAACACACATAACAAACAATCAAACAAACAAACAAACAAACAAAAAACAAGCAAGAACTAATACTGCACAATAATAGTTTTATTAAACAGATAATAGAAATTCCCATAACAAACCTAAAAGACACAAATGTACCAAAACAAATAACGTGTGCATTCCATCCTTAGTACTTTCAGTAAAAGACATGAACTGTATAGCAAACATACATACTTGAAAGAACACAAAATAAGCTTACAATTATATATCATCATAAACTAAAGAGAAATCAAAACATCTTAAGACCTACTACACTTAAAATTAAACTCTATAATGTACAGCAATGAATAGGCGTACAGATACATTGACTCAAGTGTGGTACAAAATGTATAATAGAATACACAAGTACTTTGTACAGTAGTCACAGCAAACATTTGAAAATATACATGAGTTAGTCACTCTGAAATTCAAGTCCAACGCGCTTGGAGGTTAAAACTTTAGCTTCATTGACTTTATACGAATAACGAGATCTGATTGGCTGGCCGCCTTTCAAAGGCTGGTTGAATCCGGAGAAAGTAACGGGCTTCTCATTTGACCTCCTGCCGCTAAGCCTGTCTTCGGTGTCGAAGAAATGATTCCTGAAAATTACAATAATAACAGATCTTCATTATAATGGCAAGATTTGTTTACACAGGACTGCTAAACAATTGAAAGTCAGATGTATTTTAAATGCATATTTTACGCATAAGGGAGTGAAACTCAGATAGTGGACTTTACGATATATATAGAATGTTCTTATCATTCTCCCGAAGCCCCACTCTCTTTAAAGTGACATGCAACCATTTTGTAAACAATTTAACATATACATAGGAGTAGGATCTACGACTACTTACACCCACGATTGTCCTCAGTAAATAATCAACCCTGGCAAGATATTCATGATTATCAAACAGCTCCGTCTTAAATACATTCAGCTACTTTATTATACTCATGAATATCCATTTATAATTAAATAAGAGACGTCTTCGCGTCAACAATATCTTCATAAGATTTCATGAAAAAAAATACAACATATGGAATCCACGACAACATATGGAGCCCAATTTGAATTTGTTTATATCTGGTGATTTCTTGTCTTTGTGACCAAAACAAACTGTCCGTTAGGGTCCTTCTTATTGTTAATTCGCATTATATGACGAAATTGCACCAGTATCGTATCGGTATAACCAAAATCTAGCGAAAAACGACAGATAGGACAATGTTGGCAGATTTAGGTCAGCACTAGAAAAAACGATTTCTACACGAATATTCCATGTACAAAACTAAACTTTGCATCTTCACTCTCCGAAATGTATACCACGGCGAATAGCATTGAGATTTTTTTCAAAATCCTGCATTGAAATATTAACTTTGATTGAAATAACAAAGTCACCTACCTTTTTCTCGTCGATTTTCGACTAACATATGGAATCCCGGAAGTACAACATATTATTTTAGGCGGAGCCCACTTTGAAATACATATGTTGGTCTACCCCCTGTGATTAACCTCAGAAAGATATATATAGGTAGGTTCTATGGTAGATTTTAAGCTATCTGGAATGATATAATTGGGCATGTGTTAATGACTTAAGGAACACTTAATGAAGCAATAAATGGGAAAAGGTTGCGCTGCAAACCCTCATCCCAATTTCTGTCCATATAGTGTACTTAAAAGAAAAAACATCTCTAAGTTATTTTGAATAAATGTGTCTTTTCAATTGGGAAAATATGTGCAATTTTCAAAACTGGGAGAGTAAGGTATCTTTTCAAACTTTGGTTACTTTGCTTTTACAATAAGCTCTTACTTGTATTTATGTACAGTGGTAAAAAAGCAACGATTCAAGGCAATGATCTTCTGTTGGTTGAATCCACATAAATATGTCTTCATAAAAATAATTTGATCAGAAGGAGAAAAAAAATGAAAAAAAAGAATTGGGAAATATTATGATTTTGGAGAAAATACACTTTTAGGAATGAGGAAACAGCCTTGATAACCTAAAAAAAATCTCAGTGTGAAATTGGAGTATCATCTTCAAACTTAGCACATAACACGATATCTCATTTTCATTTTTCTTATGAAAGTACCATTAAACTTCCAACATTCCTTTGAAAACCATAATTTCGATCAAGCAAAGGGTAAAAACAAAAGGCACAAAACGCCTTTTGCGGATATGTTTCACTAGGACGTGAACCACTGTATTCTTATTTAAACAAAGATTTTTTAATAATTTTTGTCAATTTTGTTTGATTTAGTTGATGCGATAGCTTGAAACAGTTAGGTAAAAGATGTTGTTGCATTTTAGACTGGTTTCAGTCTATCCTCCTCACAAAAGCTATTGAAATAGAGAAAAGGGAACTTTGAAAGCCATCGAACACAACAAACAATATGAAAATATTGCAGACTCAGTTTGATTAAGCCTGTTCAAGGACAGTAATGGAAATGCATATTACTGCCCACACCACCTAGCCCAGGGTTGAGCGCAACACAATATTTACATTAATAAACAGTACAATTTTGATCCATCCCAAACGATGGAATTCATGTGATGGAACCTTCAATGTGGTATTATCAGATTACTACAATTCCAAGTTCAGCGGCATAATATTATGGTCCCCAGATAAAAGAATGGTTTTTCCCTAAACAAGAAAACAATGGGTGGAACTAAACAGAGTGGAATTTCAACAGAGGATCCCAAAGGCAAAATTTAACTAGAATTATCACTGAAAGTGATTAAATACCCCAACATGTATGCTTGATAATTGAACTGGGAATGCTTCGAATCAATGGCATAATGTGCCCCACTTTCAATCCAAAGTGTCGTCTTCACAGTAGCCACATATTCAGCAAGTTTCTTCACAATATCTCATTCCTTCTAAATTTATTGAGCAGAAATGGTTTAAATATGTTAGTAACAGTGGCCTTTATCTAACTTTTATCTAAGAACTGTGTGCCAAACATTGTTTATGAGAAATCATCCAGAAACCATTTTTAGTAAGTGACCTTGACCCCATCAGGCCCAATTTCAATACCATGTTTCGTCTTCACAGACACTACCTATATAGCAATTTTCATCACAATATCTCATTCTGAACCAAAGTTATTGAGCATACAGTTTATTTTCTATTTTTAGTAACAGTGACCTTGACCCCACAGGCCTTGAATCCCAAAAGTCATCTTCACAAAAACCATCAATACACCAAATTTCATTTAAGAATCTCATTCCAAGCTATAGTTACTGAGTGGAAACGAAGTTTTGAAGTTTAAATAACAGTGACCTTGACCTTGAACCCACAGGCCCCAAAGTCAAACCTAATCTTTATCTTGTTATGTTACATCTGTGTCCCAAAAATAATTAAATCTATGAAGTATTTCATGAGTTATAGTCCAGAAACAATTTTTCTTTTTTAAGTTACAGTGACCTTGACACTGACCCCTCAGGCCCCAAAGTCGAACTCGACCTGTATCTTCTGATATTACATATATGTACCAAAAAAGGATTTAATCTGTGAAGTGTTTCATGAGTTATTATCTGGAAACCCTTTTTCTATTTTTAGTAATACTGACCTTGACATTGACCCCACCAGCCCCAAAGTCGAACTTGACCTGTATCTTGTGATGTTACATCTATTTACCAAACAAGGATTAAATCTGTGAAGTGTTTCATGAGTTATCATCCGGAAACCATTTTTAACACGATCCTGTGAATTTTCGGAATATTATATTTTCCGAAAACTTTTTTTTTATTTTATCGATTTTCTTGCGGATTTTTTATCAAGTGATTACACATGAATTAAATAGAAAAACTGGAATGGTTCAATGCCCTATCTTGTGTAGTTTTCGAGAAAATTGAAAAATAAATTCAATGTCACACTTCGATTCCGATCGGAATTGACATTTTCCGATCGGAATCCTGAATTTTCCTATCGGAAAATTTTCCGACCGGAATTTTTCCGGTCGGCATTTTTTCCTATCGGAAAAATTCCGATCGGAAGAGGTGATTCCGATCGGAATGTTTCCTGTGTTTATTTAATTCCTATCGGAATTCATGTTGCATTTATCTTTCCGACCGGAATCAGTCCAGCGGGAAAAGTTATTCCGAACATTAATTTTAATCGCAACTGATATCGTATTTTTATAATTTCCAGTTTGTAAAGTCAGTTGTTGTGTTTTCTTATGAAAATGAAAATAAAATCAAAAATAGATTGTGATAAAATAAAAACAAACTGTAAATACAGTAAACCCTATTTTAACAGCCACCTGCGAATAGCAACCACCTGTCTTTAACAGCCAGTTTGAAAATGACCTAAACTGACATTTTGTTCTAATTTTTTACTGTCTTTGACAGCCATCTGTCTTCAGCAGCCACTTTTTGTCACTCCCTTAGGTAACTGCTAAAGACAGGTTTGACTGTATTATTTTAAATATACACTCACTATTTTGTATGTAAGTTATTGTTATTATATTTTGTTGACAACATCTGACTCTCTTGATCATGATTGACAACTTGTAATTGATGTAATCGTCAACATCGTTCAATGTTTTTTTATTTATTATATGACGTTATCTTCAGTCTGAATCATTGAAGAGGTGAAATTCGTTATTAATTATTTCATTCCTGGTTTTTATTTTTTTTTTAACTTGACGTACTTTTTTATTTATATTCTAAGATCACTTGTCAGACTTACTGATTCTCTTCAGTCCTGTCGGTTATTTCTCGTTAAAGGTCAATCTCATTCTTTTATGTTGAGACCATAGCATGCAGATTATGGAATGTTATTGATGTGCAAATACCGCGTTAAATACCGAGTTAAAGGTTTCATATTAAGTTTCATCGTCTTATCGGTAGTTCTAACTGGGTACCTATGTTACTTACTGGTGTAAATTTTGAGCTCAACTAGGTTCTAATGGTTGTGGTTCCGTTACTGCGCATTAACCGGCTAAAACCGGGACTGCAATATTTCATGTCAAAAAATAAATATTACAAAACTTTCTATTCCTTTTTTATTTTAATAAGCAATATGTTGGTTGTTAGTCAATTACATTTGCATAACGCACGGATACATGTATAACTTCTATATCACCGGCAGAATATGATCTCTTGGTCAGCAGTCCTGCGATCGGTTGAGAACTCATTTTAGAAGAGAACATGTTTTATCGACAATGTAAAAGAAATTTACAAATATATGTTGTTGTTGTTATTTCACCTAAATTGTACAATAACTTTTGTATTTAAAAAGAGAGAAACATAAATTCGAGAAAAAATAACATATTTCTAGAAAAAAAAACGTGAACAAGTAATAGTATACAGTTGTGTGTTTTAATTACCTTCATCTCAGATTTGATGCAAAAGTTACATTTACTTATAATATTTTGCAGATAATGATTATTAAACAAAAAAGATCGATTTAATATAAGAATCATAATGCGGTTAAAATTTGTATGAAATTAGGATAGTCGCATGGTCTCGCACGATTATGGATACACATAATAGAACTGTTAGTTTGAAAAATTCCGAAGAGGTG
This sequence comes from Corbicula japonica, assembly GCA_038501625.1. NCBI lineage: Eukaryota > Metazoa > Mollusca > Bivalvia > Venerida > Cyrenidae > Corbicula > Corbicula japonica. Next base: position 234,333 of record JAZAYU010000184.1, on the reverse strand, counting down.
ATTCCGATCGGAATGTTTCCTGCGTTTATTTAATTCCTATCGGAATTCATGTTGCATTTATCTTTCCGACCGGAATCAGTCCTGTGGGAAAAGTTATTCCGAACATTTAGTTTAAATTCGTTCGCTACAGTTTTTTTTTCGAGTATTACACTACGGTACCACCGTCTACGTGCAATGTATCAAAACACAGTTCACGGTCCAATATGGGTTTTATCAATGCATAAAACACAGTTCACGGTCCAAGACATGACTTATTCGGACATAGCTCGTTTCGGATACGTATGTGGATTATTGGTTAAATTTTGGTTAGGTTTTAAATTCGCGCGCTGGTCCGAGCGCGAAATACCCTTCGTTTCTCCAAGGCTTGAAATGCAATTTACTTTTATTTAAGCAAACATAAAGAAAATTAAAGAGTAAACAATGCGAGAAACTGACTGTATTTCACGTTCAAAATTTGTAGAACGTAGCCCTGGTATATTTTTCATAGACGCATACACAATCTCACTTAAGTCAGATCTAACAAAATGTTAGATCTGATGACGGTCCGCAGTCACCATACATAAGAAATAGGTTTTCCCTCGATTACTATTTTTAGAAATTGCCAACACAGGAAGCGTATTTATAACGCTCGCCAAATGATCCGAAGATGTCATTACATTAGAAATGCATGCAATACTACATAAATACATATATCTCCAGTAAAATATGTCTTATGCATGCTGTCAACACTTTCCATGAGTTAAAATACTATTTTACTTTCACTTTTGCGATTTTATAGGCGACAATCTGATTGGTTCAACGGGTAAGTGATAAAAGCATGTTTTAATTACTCGTCGTCAGATCCTAAGAGCTTAGCGGGTTTCAGGAAATGATTTTAATCCGATTCACGCATACATATTGTAAAATAAGTTACTTTTCTTGACTTCGATGTATGTTATTAACTTGGTCTTAGTGATACAAACGACTTATTACAATTATTATAGAGTTTATACATTTGGCAATAAATCTATAAAACACATGTCAGGCACCCAGCTTTCTTCAAATCGATAAGTAAAATATTTTTCTATTATACTTATATTACGATTAGAATACTAGAAAAAATTCTTTCACATTCTGCACTATACAAACACATTCATATCTACAATTAATCTACAAATCGAATGATAAGTTGTAACGAAATGTCCGAAATAAGTTTCATTTCCGTTAGCATTTTGTTGTATTTATGTTTAATACATATGCCTAATTGGAAAATATGAACATAACTATAATATAATTGAATGCGTCATTTTGTTTGAAATACAGTATCCATTCAGTTAAAGTGTTTTATTTATTAATTTATTGATACTAAATAATGAACAAGATTTGTTTTAAATGTTTCGCATAACTGGTTATATAAATTCTTTCATTTTGCCTGTGAATAGAAAAAATATTAAAGCGGCATTACTTCAATTTAACCTGCTCTTGTATGAAATATTACATGTATGTTGAACTATAGGCACAAATTTGCAGCATTACTTCGGGTTAATAAAATTTTAATTTACTAAAATAAATTTGGTCCGCGCGACTAAAAGCGAAAGTAGGATTTCCGAAACGTCACAGAAATCGAGATCGCGCATGAAGTGGTCTCTTCATCAAAAATAGGTTGCTAAATATACCTCCACTATATTTGGCTCCTTAAATGTTCGTTAACTATAATTTAACAATATCATTGAAAATCCCGTCAATAAGAAAGAATCCGATCGGACCTTTTGTGTTCTGTTAAAGAGTTTATATATTGGAGTCTATATGGACAAATATGATTTTTCTATAGTATATTCTTACTGAAGTCTAGGGCTGGGGCTTTAACATTACGAAAGACAAAAAAAATCATAAACAAAAATCAATATTAAAGAGATATTAGACCGGAAGTTGTTGAAATTATTAAACAGGTATTTCAAACGACATTAAGACTGTATATAGATACAGATGATTGAAAGTTGTGTTGAGTGTTTAGTCACATATTCGAGTGTACGAGTAGTTAGAAAAATGCACGTGTTTTAAAAGGACATAATATCGGCTGTGTTTCGCGTGAATGACCGCGCGATTCGTGCAAAAAGTAAAGAAATGCCAACTACACAGAAATGTAGTCGTCGGTAAATAATATTATATTTTGATTATATCTTAAATTTGTGTTAATCAAAGTTAATAATAAATCGTTAACGTGTGTTTGATAACGACGGGGAATGAGAATCAACCACCTTTAACATACTCATAATTGAAAATTATTTTCAAAGCAGTTGATTTTTCTATTAATCCGAATCCCATAACTGACTGTGTAAAGACGATGTGTTTTGTTTAACATGATTAATACACTAGTTATATGTAAATTTTAATATTGGGTGTTAAAGATCCTCTCTTGTTAACTTATTTCGATAAAAAAAGAAGAAATTTACACGTTTGAGATTAAAGAAAAATTATGACGTTTTCGGGATTCGAACCAACGACCTGCAGAACCAGGAGTCAAAGATATAATGTTAAGAAACGGTCTAGATCACTCGGCTAATGCGGAATTTGTACGAATAGAATATCTTTCCAAATATATACTTGTTCTGGGATTCAGGGACGGATCCAGAGGTCTCTTCGCCGGGGGTTCGTTGCCCCCCCTCTCCCTTAACAAAAATGAAAGAAAGTAGCGCGTCTGGCGTTACCGCACTTCTTTACTCAACCATGCCACCTATATAGCTATAGCTGTTTAATTTGACTGAAAACAGTACACTATTAAAGACGGGAATCTTTTTTAAAAGAGAGAAAATCGAGTTTCTATTTTTTCTGTTTTCCTCGGTGAAGAGGCGACCGCCACCTCCGAGCTCTACGTTTTACATTCTAAAAGCTGAAAGCGGTATTTGTGTATTTCATTTTAATAATGCATAGATTTTGATTACTTAAATAGACCGGATATACATCTATGCGCTGTCTACGGTAGAATACTAGGCCTTAACCCCGCCCAAGAAATCTCCAAAAGATTAGAATTGTTCAAGTTATGTCACAACTATCTCATCTACAACAAATTTCCCACAATCCGGATACTTAAATTCTTAAGTTGCCATCTATTATATATTACAATTACGATATAACAATTCACTGCAGTATTTGCGCTAGTCTGGTTCCCATCGTTCTGTTAACTGTGCCGGGCACGGTCGAGAAGACACTTCCGTGCCGATAACGTAAACAAAATATATATGTGCTCAAACTAAGCTAAACATTAGACGGGTCTCAGTTTTTATTGCATGTATTAGTACAGTGGTTTTATCACTTGTACCCGTCCACTGCTGGATGCGAAATAGACGAGTTTATTTTTGAAAATAGGACTATCATTTCTTAAAAAAAGGCTAACGATTGTCACCTACTGGTGTTGTACATAAATATACACGATATGGTGTAATGGTCGAAGCAGATTAAGCTGCAGTCATTTTATTAGATGCTTATATTGTCATATTTTCAATATATGTTGCTTATAAAAATGAAATGTCGAGGTTTAAAGCTTAAAATATTTCAGAGCGAACTAAAGAGTATAAGCGATATCAGATATTATTGTGAGAATCACCGATTTAATGCTTATAATGAAACATACCACCAAACTTGTGCCCCTTTAATCGGTGTCCGGCGGGGGAGGGGGCATTTAGCTTTTATATGGCCACCAAAACATATTGGTCACCTACCATAAATGCGTATGAAAATAAAAATAGCAACGTAGATGCTATTAAATGCCGGAATTGTAAATACCAAAAACAGCCATCATCATCATCATCAGCAGCAGCATCATCATCATTATCATCACCATAATCACCATCATCATCACAGTATACAGTAGCAGCATCTGCAGAACCTACAATAAACAGTTTATTTAAATTACAAGGATCCCGTGGTCTCCTATGAATTATATTGCAAATCTGCAAGCCAAAAAAAAATAAAAAAAATATCATGTGATGACGAAGTTTGATGATGATGATGATGATGATTGTGATGCTGCTGCTGCTGCTGCTGCTGCTGCTGATGATGATATTTGAACACGATGAAACAAATATATCTTAACATTTTACTAAGTTTCTTTTTTAAATTCTGAACTTTTATGTATAACATTGTTATAATCTCCATGAAACTAGAACCGGGAAGAAAAAGCTACTTAATGCTCCTGACTTGCACGTTCTCCTTTTTGTACTCTATGGTTGCATTAGATCACTTAAAAGCGCGATAAAAGATGCGAGTCGGGATTTCGCATCGCGTTTAGACGACCTCCTACCGTGATCTTATCGATTTCGCATAGTGTCTTCATAATTTACCAACCCATAGATCGGCAGAGCGAAACGGTTGTCCCCAGAAACATCAACACATATCCTGGTTTGGTAACCCGTCTGATATACTAGTTTCACGCGGTAAATAATCGCAAAATTAAAAATGTCATAATTTATTTACTTAGTGCACGGAACAAATTAAATAGTTAAGATAATGTCATTTCTACAGCAATAACATTTTGCGGAGTGTATAAGGATATAATTATAATCGCCGTACAAATATATTCGGAAGGTTTAATCGGTGCTAAAATGTATTAATTAAGAAGATCAGTTAAAGAAAATTCACCGAAAAGAAAGCGCTCACTTCCTTTTGAAATAGAGAACAGTTTTAAGTTTGTAACCCGTCTTATATACTATTGTCTCACGGGAAATAATCGCAAGATTAAAAATTTCATACATATTTTATTTATTTAGTGGACTCAACACATTAAAAAAATAAAATTAGGAGTTAAATAGTTAAGAAAGTGTCATTTTGTACAACCATAACACTAACGGTGTATATAAGGATATTATTGTGATAATTGCTTTACAAATAAAACACGCGAATATTCTTCAAGTGTAAACGGTGCTAAAATGTATTCATTAAGAAAAGCAGTTAATGTAAAAAGTGCACGCTTTCTTTTCGGAATAGAGTATAGTTTAAAGTTTCTTTTTTATACGCCTTTCCAATAAACAGTTTCGCAGTCCTGTACGAGTTACTTCCCGCGACCGAAAATCAATCCAAAACGAGGCTCTGCAGGATAGCTGAACGATCGGGCTAATGGCTTAAGCACATAATAGCTAACCTTATCCGCTATATTGCAGGTCTGCGTTCGTCGCCGGCGGTGAAAGAATAAGTTGCTGGTCTGTTATTCTAGCCAGACTTTTTTATGTTTACTATTTGTTAGATATTTTGATTTTTAATGATTTGAGAACATGTACCATTCTTGTTGATAGTAGGCAGTATGAAACGCAATTTAGACAAACATAAGCATTAATTTTACCAATTATGTACAACAATTTCTTCTTAATATCTTTTCTGCTGAAAATATATTTTACTGGTGTAAATGTTGCAAATTGCTAAGGCTAGTAATGCGCTGTTACCCGGAAATCGTGATATGTCAAAATCTGGTTACATGATCTGTAGACAAAAAAAAATACATTCTGAATTTGTTGATACTTACACATTTGAACAATAGAATTGTCTTAAAACTTTAAGGCGTTTATGGTCAACGAATAGATAATTTGAATATTTAAAATGTTACGTATACTTCACAACCAAATATGATTGATTCTGTCTTGAAATAAAACATGATCGGTAATCTGATTGTTTGTTGTAGAAGTATCATTCGTAGAATAAAATCCAAGGATTTAGATGCCGGCTTCCAAAAAGATGGGAAATTTATATCACAATACGGTTGCATATCCAATTTAGATTTCTTAGGTTTGACAGATTGTAATTTTGGCATAAAAGCCCAAACTCTTAATTAAACATATATAAAATGTTTTGACAAGATTTGTTTCTTATTGACGGCTTTTGTTTCTATAACGTGTCGTAATGTTGATTAAGAATCCATTTAAGTGCTAAATCAAATACATTTGCTGGCACATCCAGTAGTTAAAGGACTCCGAAATACTTAAGAATTGGGAGGTGTAGATACCTTGCAAATAGAAATTACACGATCTCTATTGGTCAATGATATCTGCCCCTTTAAGTAATTGACAGATGACCCCGTGTGCGAGACAGTTTGACATGTTTATGGCATGCCGCCTTCAAAATCAATCGCCGCCGACATAATCACAACATGATGTCAGTAGTTGAATAGACACGCTAATCCGGAAACGAGACTCAATTTAGCCGTGAAGAGAACACTGCGACTGTCTGTTAGTTCAAGTCGTTTAGTGTTTAATGCGAGGAATAATGAATTGACACTTTTAGTCAGAAACCTGATTGTTTATAAATTATTTTCAAAAATATCATGACGCTGGTGTATTATTACTAATTCAAAGAGAAAATATATTTTTCAAAAAAGAATTTTATGATAAAAAAGAAAGTTGTAGGTACATATTCCCTATTACGTTATTACAGCGAGCAATCATTTTTCCTGTAGAGCAGTCACGTGACTGGACAGGGGAGGTAACCAAATAAATTCATCGAATTATTGGAAAGGCGTATATGTAAGAAAATCTTGACAAAAGCTAAAGAAGACAAACGAGATCCCCTCATAGGTATCCTAGAATACAGGAACACACCTGTAAAGTCAGGTCATTACCCATCTCAATTAAGTATGGGCAGGCAGTTGCGATCTATTCTTCAAACAGCTGCAGAAAATCTGAAACCTAAAACAATTCCATCGTATTTGGTTATAGAAAATATTAGGACAGAAAAAATGAAGGGAAAGGGCTATTATGACAAGACAGCCCAAAGCCCTAGACCCCCTTCAGATAGATCAATCTGCCAGGATACAACAGTCTGACAAAACATGGCAGCCAGCTGTTGTTGTTGACAAGCATGATGAAAGATCATACTCTGTTCAAACAAGTCCAGAACAATGATTCCTTAGATCCTGAAGTACCATCTTTGTTAAATGAACAGTAAACAGCTTTGGAGTCTGAAATTAAAGAGCAAATTACTTCACAAGTACCTGCAACATCCTCCCCCAACCCCAAATTTAAGTATAGGTTATAGTTCAGAATTTGAAAATTTAACAAATTAAATTCGACCGAACGAAGTGAGGGAGAATTTAATGTTAAATTTTCTAATTCTGAACTATAACCTTCTTACAGTTCAACTTACCCATTATTTTGCCATTATCAACAAGTTGTTAGAAAAAGATCTATTGATTCTCAGGAAACACATCCTGTTCCAGATCATTTTCCTAATTGTTATGGTACTGTTATCAATGGATCAGTGTCCTGTATGCAGGCTTTAGTGATTCAAAACAAAAGACCACTGTTGAATTAACAACCCTACCCTGACAAGGAAATTCCAAAGCTCACTCAGGCTTCATTGTATTTTGTGTAAACATGGATTTCTGTTTAACAGATGATACATTTTTCTTAATCATATTCTTAGATTTGTGAGAAACTGCAGAATTAGGTTCAACTCAACAGTAAGCAATAAGCACACAAGATTTGTGTAAATCATAATACTTCATTGAAAACGGATTTTTATAATTATTTATTAATAATTTCTTATGATTGAAAGTACATTTTTATATAGTGTACTTAAAAGAAAAAACATCTTTAAGTTATTTTGAATAAATGTGTCTTTTCAATTGGGAAAATATGTGCAATTTTCAAAACTGGGAGAGTAAGGTATCTTTTCAAACTTTGGTTACTTTGCTTTTACAATAAGCTCTTACTTGTATTTATGTACAGTGGTAAAAAAGCAACGATTCAAGGCAATGATCTTCTGTTGGTTGAATCCACATAAATATGTCTTCATAAAAATAATTTGATCAGAAGGAGAAAATAAAATATATACAATATTAAACTAACATTAAACTACATGTAATTCAAAACATGCTAAATTTCATCGTATTCTGAAAACAAGTGGGTAGTTGAGATATGAATTATTATTTTTACTGTATTAGTTTCACTGGGAACTCTAATTTGTATCTTTGCATTAGCTATGCGAGCTATGCATTTCAATTTCAGTAAAAAAACACTTGTTTAAATAAAACCTAACTGGACAAAGTTTGTAACGGATATTTAAAAGTGTGTATTAGAAAATTATGAATCTGTGCTAATAACTTAAAATTGTTTATCAAATTTTCAGTGATATTTTTGAAACACAAAATATAACTTTGTAAAGCTTTTCATTCAATTCCAAGAAATTAAGCGGTATAGTTTCTATTACTGAGTGTATAAAACCGAAGTAAATCTGAAGAATTTAACCATTAAATCTGCCAGATTTAATCATTAAATTGGTCAGATTTAACAGGAAGTAACGGGAAACCCAAATTATGCCATTAAATTTCTTGGATTTGAATGAAATGCAGGCTTTTGATTGGCTGAGAAAGTAGGTTGAACTGTAAATCTTTATGTGAGTCGATCAGGAAGATCTGTAAAACCAAACGTGATTAAAACAATGTAACTCTAATTGGGTTGTCAATCAAAATGGACATTACAGGAGTGATAAAAATGCCAAAATTACAGTGATTTTGTAATATATAATACTCTCAAGTGTTATATAAATGTGCTTACATAATATTTCCACCAACAAGTTTAGATAAATGAAGGAACAATGAATATTGATAAACTGCACAAATATCATATAATTAAATTTTAATCAATCAGATAATTTTTAAATTATGTTTGTTTTTTTAAGAAGGGAGATGTAATAGTATCTGGTAGTAAAGAGTTGTCTACCTTATCACATATAAGAAGCTGCGCATGCCTTACCACATGGCCAGTCAGTACCCACACTCTAAGAATAAAGTTATACATTAAATCGTAGTTAAAACACAATCTGTAGTTCTTATCATTATCTCCACATCATAGAGACACATTGAAAGTAACATAAGAAACATCATAATACGCCATCTCAGCAGTTGTAAATGTGTCGGTTGCAAATTATATCCGCAACTGTTTATTTGATAAAAAAATGCCATTGTTTCTAATTTGACTGGATGAGAAAATGCATAATAAATTTCAACACTTGTTTAATTTCAAACAGTAAAAATATGCTTCTCCTGATACATCTTCTCAGCAGTTGTCCATGTCTCGGTTGCAAAATATATTCGCAACTGTTTATTTGATAAATAAATTCCATTGTTTCGATATTGACTGAATGCGAAAATGCCTAATTAATATCAATACATGTACTTGCTTTTGTTCAAACTGTAAGTTTACTAAAATATTTTTTTCAGGCGGTGTTAATAACTGTATGCCGAATCCTTGTAAGAATGGCGGATCCTGCACAGATGGTGTAAATACCTACACATGTAATTGTGTTCAAGGCTTCACGGGGGTCAATTGTGAGGGCGACGGTAGGTACTGATTTAATTTGCGTGTTGACTGTCTGGAGTGGATGCGTTTCTAAAAATGGCAATCCATGATTTGCCATCCCAGCAGTTGCAAATATGTCTGTTGCAAAAATATATAAGCGACTGTTTATTTGATATAATTTCTTGTTTTGTTATTTACTGAATGAGAAAAAATGCATAAAATCAATACTAATTGCATTACTTCAAACAATACCTTTAAAAAAAGAATATAATAATGCTTTTTAGGCGGTGTTGACAACTGTATAACGAATCCTTGTAAAAATGGCGGATCCTGCACTGATGGTGTAAATACCTACACATGTAGTTGTGTTCAAGGCTTCACGGGGGTCAATTGTGAGGACGACGGTAGGTACCCATCCATCTGCTTGTTGAGAGGAAGTGTTTCTGAAAATGGCTTTTCCTGATAACCTGAGCAATTGTAAATATGTCGGTTGCAAGATATATTCGCGATGTTTATATGATAACATTCATTCCATTGTTTCGATATTGACTGAATGAAAAATAATTAATATCAATACATGCACTTGCTTTAGTTCAAATTGTAAGTTTACTAAAATAATACTTTTTAGGCGGTGTAAATAACTGTATGCCGAATCCTTGTAAGAATGGCGGATCCTGCACAGATGGTGTAAATACCTACACATGTAATTGTGTTCAAGGCTTCACCGGGGTGACTTGTGAGGGCGATGGTATGTACCGATTAATCTGGGTGTTGACTGTTATGTGGATGTGTTTCTGAAAATGGTTTTACCTGATATGCTTTTCAGCAGTTGTAAATGTGTCGGTTGCAAAAAATATCCGGAACTATTTATTTGATTAAATTCCATTGTTTCGATATTGACTGAATGAGACTATGCATAAGTAATATCAATACTTGCCTTAGTGCAAACAGTAAGTTTACTAAAAGAATTTTTTTCAGGCGGTGTTAATAACTGTATGCCGAATCCTTGTAAGAATGGCGGATCCTGCACAGATGGTGTAAATACCTACACATGTAATTGTGTTCAAGGCTTTACGGGGGTCATTTGTGAGGGCGACGGTAGGTACTGATTTAATTTGCGTGTTGACTGTGTGGATTGGATGCGTTTCTAAAAATGGCAATCCATGATTTGCCATCCCAGCAGTTGCAAATATGTCTGTTGCAAAAATATATAAGCGACTGTTTATTTGATATAATTTCTTGTTTTGTTATTTTACTGAATGAGAAAAATGCATAAAATCAATACTAATTGCATTACTTTAAACAATACCTTTAAAAAAGAATATAATAATGCTTTTTAGGCGGTGTTAACAACTGTATAACGAATCCTTGTAAAAATGGCGGTTCCTGCACAGATGGTGTAAATACCTACACATGCAATTGTGTTCAAGGCTTCACGGGGGTCAATTGTGAGAGCGACGGTAGGTACCGATCCATCTGCTTGTTGAGTGGAAGTGTTTCTGAAAATGGCTTTTCCTAATAACCTGAGCAATTGTAAATATGTCGGTTGCAAGATATATTCGCGATGTTTATATGATAACATTCATTCCATTGTTTCGATATTGACTGAATGAAAAATAATTAATATCAATACATGCACTTGCTTTAGTTCAAATTGTAAGTTTACTAAAATAATACTTTTTAGGCGGTGTAAATAACTGTATGCCGAATCCTTGTAAGAATGGCGGATCCTGCACAGATGGTGTAAATACCTACACATGTAATTGTGTTCAAGGCTTCACCGGGGTGACTTGTGAGGGCGATGGTATGTACCGATTAATCTGGGTGTTGACTGTTATGTGGATGTGTTTCTGAAAATGGTTTTTCCTGATATGCTTTTCAGCAGTTGTAAATGTGTCGGTTGCAAAATATATCCGGAACTATTTATAAGATTAAATTCCATTGTTTCGATATTGACTGAATGAGACTATGCATAAGTAATATCAATACTTGCCTTAGTGCAAACAGTAAGTTTACTAAAAGAATTTTTTTTCAGGCGGTGTTAATAACTGTATGCCGAATCCTTGTAAGAATGGCGGATCCTGCACAGATGGTGTAAATACCTACACATGTAATTGTGTTCAAGGCTTTACGGGGGTCATTTGTGAGGGCGACGGTAGGTACTGATTTAATTTGCGTGTTGACTGTGTGGATTGGATGCGTTTCTAAAAATGGCAATCCATGATTTGCCATCCCAGCAGTTGCAAATATGTCTGTTGCAAAAATATATAAGCGACTGTTTATTTGATATAATTTCTTGTTTTGTTATTTTACTGAATGAGAAAAATGCATAAAATCAATACTAATTGCATTACTTTAAACAATACCTTTAAAAAAGAATATAATAATGCTTTTTAGGCGGTGTTAACAACTGTATAACGAATCCTTGTAAAAATGGCGGTTCCTGCACAGATGGTGTAAATACCTACACATGCAATTGTGTTCAAGGCTTCACGGGGGTCAATTGTGAGAGCGACGGTAGGTACCGATCCATCTGCTTGTTGAGTGGAAGTGTTTCTGAAAATGGCCTTTCCTAATAACCGGAGCAATTGTAAATATGTCGGTTGCAAGATATATTCGCGATGTTTATATGATAACATTCATTCCATTGTTTCGATATTGACTGAATGAAAAATAATTAATATCAATACATGCACTTGCTTTAGTTCAAATTGTAAGTTTACTAAAATAATACTTTTTAGGCGGTGTAAATAACTGTATGCCGAATCCTTGTAAGAATGGCGGATCCTGCACAGATGGTGTAAATACCTACACATGTAATTGTGTTCAAGGCTTCACCGGGATGACTTGTGAGGGCGATAGTATGTACCGATTAATCTGGGTGTTGACTGTTATGTGGATGTGTTTCTGAAAATGGTTTTTCCTGATATTTTTTTCAGCAGTTATAAATGTGTCGGTTGCAAAAAATATCCGGAACTATTTATTTGATAAAATTCCATTGTTTCGATATCGACTGAATGAGAAACTGCATAAGTAATATCAATACTTGCTTTAGTGCAAACAGTAAGTTCACTAAAAGAATTTTTTCAGGCGCTGTTAATAACTGTATGCCGAATCCTTGTAAGAATGGCGGATCCTGCACAGATGGTGTAAATACCTACACATGTAATTGTGTTCAAGGCTTTACGGGGGTCAATTGTGAGGGTGACGGTAGGTACTAATTTAATTTGCGTGTTGACTGTGTGGAGTGGATGCGTTTCTAAAAATGGCAATCCATGATTTGCCATCCCAGCAGTTGCAAATACAGTGTGGGGAATCACGTGACCAGAAATGGTACGAAACACGGAATCCAATATGGCCGAATTGTGATTTTTTCACCGTTTTTCAAAGGTTTGTAAAAACTACAGTATATATTTCACTCGTATTATAGCGCAGTCTATGGGTATTTTAATGATCTTTCCAGCGATGTATGTGCCTTGTCTACATTCTTTCTAGTCTTTGAGTTACCTTCGAGGTTTTGGCCGAACCGGAGAAAATTTTCTGGAAAAACGCAATGGTACGATACACGTAATCACACTTTGTGCCCAAAAATCTGTGTATATTGCAGGTTTTCATATTTGTTTTAATCTGCAACTGCTAGGTATGTATCATATAGTAACCATGCACAGTGATTGCTTATGAATTTTTAGCGAATTCCTACAAAAACTTGACAAAATATTGAAATGGTACGCAACACGTACAATGATACGCAACACGTACTAACTGTTGGTAGTCTGATACGCAACACGTGCATATCCTACCGACGGCGATTAACTTCAAGTGTGAGTCGTGTTAAGTGTATTGAACTATTTCAAACGCGCGGTTTTCAGTTCTTAAGATTGTCCGGACACGTTGCAATCATTATTATGTTAAAAGGTCAACACGTTTACATTTAAAATAACAAATTTTTAACTTTTTAAATGGCACAGTGATTTAGTTTTCTAATCTTGTATTTTATTCATCTACAGGAATGGCAAAACCTAAGAAGAAACCGAGTCTGACTCCGTAAGCTGGCCAAAATCTGATTAATCACTATTGAGACAAATAAATTTCTAATAACAGTATTAATCTTTCAGTTGGTTTCAATTTAATGTTTGGAACTTGCAGCACAAAGTAAACACAGATAAAGCAAATGCGGCCAAATTTTGTCTTTTGTAATAACTTTTTTTAATTAACATTTTATATAGCTTTTTTTGTTTAACTATGTATCGGATTGCAAAGAAAGAAGTACGATAACTATTTTTCAAGCTTCTAATGACTTGAATTGAAATAAAAGAGACTTTATACCAGCTTATTAAGATGGAAAAAAGTGTGTGTGTTTTTTTAACTGAGTCGATTGTATCGACCTGTAAGTACGTGTAATAATGTTTCAATGGACCGTTAAGTAAAAATAAAAAACAAAATAAGTTAAATCATCATTTTTTATTTATTAATTATCATTTGTATGTATTTATAACAATAACATGTAAAATCATGTTTAAATCACAATTTAATCACAGATAGATAATACTTGAGCAAATAGCAAATACCTGAATAAATAAAATTGAGACTAGAAATAATGTAAACAAGAAATATCTTTAAAAAAGATAAACGGCGTTGATGGAAAAGATTTTTATATATAAGAAAGAAAGAAATAAAAACCGTGCAAAAATTTCGTCTGGTGATAATACGTCGATTAAAGAAGAATGTCTAACATTAACTGTACATTTATTCAGTTTCAATAAAATACCTCTTGAAGAGTTAGTACTAATGATGAATAAATGTCATTAAAATGCAATAAATGAAAATAATAACAACTTGTTACAAGAGCGAAATTTACCAACTTTTACGTTTTAATTAACTTTAAAAAAAGTGTCCCTCCCGAGTATTGAACCCGGGGCCTCAGCTTGAGAGGCTAGTGTGGTAACCACTTCACCAAGACGATTTGAATTTCTGGTATTGAAATTAACAATCAGTATCAAGGGAATTAGAAAGGAACCAGTAAGAACCAGAAATATCTGCACTTCTCTGTCGTTTTACACTGTGTATTGTACTCGAGTGTTTACCTGACACCCATGAATATCCCATATAAAATCGTATTTAAGCCATCAATTGACTTAACTGGTTACTTATACCGTAAATATCCTTTTCTCCAATACAATTATTGCTTTTAAAAACGAAAATGCCCTAACATATAAGTGCCAGGTAAATACTAACACACAATATAAAAATCGTTACGGTAATCATTAACGGGACCCACGAATAACCAATTAAAATAATCTATTTGATTTTCCCGCTGCATAATAAGTTTTATTTACAATATTTCATTGGTCGAAAAACTAGGTCAAAAGTGAGCTTAGACAGCTAACGCCGAAACAATGTTCATTTAAATCCCCGCGGCGATGAAAGGAGCTCCAACACACGTCACATTTATAAATGCCATTGCATTCTTGCCTTCTTTCATGCCTTTCGAGATCTCCCTCAATGGCGAACTCTTTCTTGCATGTTTTACATTTGTATTTCTTCACTAGTTCGTGGACACTGCATCTGTAAAATTGATCACACTCATACGATTTATTTACTTTTTATTAAACTGTAAGATAAAGGTCTACATGTATTAGCTTTGACATCTCTCAATTATATGTAACTCATCTTTAAACGTTAGAAAGCGCCAAAATGTCCTTTCAAATAAAAAGTGAATGCTAAATTGTTTCGTTGCATATTTCTATCAAACTAAGAGAAATATTAATAGATATCACACAACATAGCCATGGCAGTTTCCACAGTTGCCGTTTGTGTATCCTTTAATCAAAACGAATTAAAAACGGGATGCAAACAACATAATTAAGACCATCCCGTGCAATTACATAACATATTATAACTGATGGAAATGAACGCGAAATTGATAAAAAGGGAAACCTAGGTTGTCAATATACAAGTATATACCTGAGCCTGACGAAATGAGTTGTGCTGTATAAATTATGCCCACAACATTTGTACGAGGCCTTCCCGTTATGACATCGCTCATAGTCTGATAGTCCCGACCGGCTGGAGAAGTTTTTCCCACAAACTTTACACAAGTGCGCCATTCTGAAATGATATAAAGAATTTTAGCGTGTTACCTTCTTATTTAATGATTGCAACGCGTCCGGACAATCCGTTGAGAACTGAAAACCACGTTTGAAATAGTTCAATACACTTAACAGGACCCACACTTGAAGTTAATCGCCGTCGATAGGATATGCACGTGTTGCGTATCAGACTACCAACAGTTAGTACGTGTTGCGTATCATTGTACTTGTTGCGTACCATTTCAATATTTTTCAAGTTTTTGTAGGAATTCGCTAAAAATGCATAAGCAATCACTGTGCATGGTTACTATATGATACATACCTAGCAGTTGCAGATTAAAACAAATATGAAAACCTGCAATATACATAGATTTTTGGGCACAAAGAGTGATAACGTGTATCGTACCATTGCGTTTTTCCAGAAAATTTTCTCCGGTTCGGCCAAAACCTCGAAGGTAACTCAAAGACTACAAGGAATGTTGACAAGGCACATACAACGCTGGAAAGATCATTAAAATACCCATAGACTGCGCTATACTACGAGTGAAATATATACTGTAATTTTTACTAACCTTTGAAAAACGGTGAAAAAATCACAATTCGGCCATATTGGATTCCGTGTTTCGTACCATTTCTGGTCATGTGATTCCCCACACTGAAATATGTCTGTTGCAAAAATATATAAGCGACTGTTTATTTGATATAATTTCTTGTTTTATTATTTACTGAATGAGAAAAATGCATAACATCAATACTAATTGCATTACTTCAAACAATACCTTTAAAAAAGAATATAATAATTCTTTTTTTTCAGGCGGTGTTAACAACTGTATAACGAATCCTTGTAAAAATGGCGGATCCTGCACAGATGGTGTAAATACCTACACATGTAATTGTGTTCAAGGCTTCACGGGGGTCAATTGTGAGGGCGACGGTAGGTACCGATTTATCTGCGTGTTGACTGTGTGGAGTGAATGTTTCTAAAAATAGCTTTTCATGATATGCCTTCTCAGTAGTTGTAAATGTGTCGTTTGCAAAATATATTAGTGATTGTTTATTTGATAAAATTCCCTTTTTTCGTTATTGACTAAATTATAAAATGCAGGCTGTCAAGCGGTCATTCTTTTTCCTACTTTTTCCTAGTTTTTCCTACTTGTTAGTCTTGCTCCTACTTTTCCCTACTATCCTACTATTTTACAAAAGCCTCCTACTATTCCTACTTTTTGTCTGTTGAACAAAAGAAAAAGATCTATATATTTTATACATTTAAAAAAAAATATTGTTTAGTGTTTGGAAACTAATGTTAACGTCATTCCTTTATTCATATTGATAAGTGTAAAGCTCTATGAATTTCTTCAGTCAACATAACTTTTGGTCTAACAGGCCTGACAATGTTATTTGTATTAAGTCAAAAATAGAAATAAAGGTGTTCATTTAAACACGTGTGAATAATAATAGATAATAAATAAAAGATAACAGTGGGTAAAAATAGATAACAGTCTAAATGCCAAGTGAGTGTTGAAAACACCTTAAATGCAAGTTTGTAAAACTGATAATTTAACCTTAAAATTTAATAAAGTATTTTCTCAAACAGGAAATAACCTTTATACACCTCAGAAACAGTAATACCTTTACATGTATACACCCTTATAAAGGTCTGACCGTCATTCTCAATCATGTAATCGAAAATGGCCAACATGTTTTTAAGTTTCTGGAGGAATGTTTGATCCATCAAGCAAACCTAGCGTTACCTTTAAAACCTTTAAAGACCTGTAATTTCAGGGCAATCTTAAACCTTTTAAATCTTCTCAGGGCTTTTTTTTTCTTCTTTAGTAGAGACAGTCTTTAAGAGCCTTTCCCTCAGAAAATTTGTTTAAAATCAAATACTTGAAGTTTTCTGCAATAAGTAACTTCACATAAGGTATTTTATCCCCCTTACAGAAGAAATAATGTTATTTTTATCGAGCTTACAGAAGAAATATTTTTTTGTCCCCAAGATATAGGGCATACATGTATAAATTACATTGAAGCAAAGTTCATTCATTTCTGAAAAAAAATTAGAAAAATTATTTAAAAATCCACAAAACAGTTTTAAAGTTACAGCATTTATGAGAAAGTCATGTTTACATCATCGCCCCCGGGAAACAAATATGTCACGACGTCATCGATGTGGTTCGCGTAGTAAACGTCGCTATAGAAGTACACATTATTGGCGGATTTTTATGAAAATGCAAAATTAAGTTCTTGCTTTATTTTATAATGTACAACTTTATAATGCAGCACGTACGGGGAAGATAACGCGTTACTATGGTGTTTGGAATGATCATAATTTCTATGTAGCATTACATTTTTCTACCAATGCAGGTAATCTGATCAAGGATAGGTAATATTAATTTTGATACCAAATTTTGATATATTTCACATCAGAATAAAAATATGTGATGCCAGTCTCATTATATATTGAACATCCCTCGTATATTAACTTAATGTAAAAAATATAATAAACTCTTTTCTGATAATAGGTGGATTCCTTATAATTATGGGCTCTGTGATGTGCTTTAATTTACAGTTTGAAATTGTGCATTGTATATTTTGTTAAGCCTGTTAAATATTTAACTCTGAAATAAAATAGCAAATTGTTGTTGTTGTTAAATATATTATGTAATGATCACCTTCAAGATCACTAACAACAAAACACACATTTAAAATAAAGTAAAACTAATAAATTTAAATTATTTAAGTTCAGAATGTCGTTATAAATTGTAAAATCTATACAAGACAAGTACATGAATAAAGGAAACACAGACAAATAACAACTTATAAATTCCTCCTTTTACCACATCAGAGTCCTACAAGATTTAATTCATTTTAGTTTTGTGTGCCCCTGTAAATGTCTACAAAATTCCTGCTATTCTATAATGTAAATCTGGGTTTTTTTTATAAAAAACGTTCATCAAAAAATTATAATTTTACTATTTAGGGATTTTGTCCGTAGGGCATTATTTACACTAGGGGATTTTGTCCGTAGGGATTATTTCATGTAGGGGATTTTGTCCGTTTTCTTTAAAATATACCTAGGGGATTTTGTCCGAAGGGGACTTATACTGTCTGCATACCAGGGATTGGTTTGGGCTGTCAGAACAGGTAGTTTTTCCAAATATTGGGATACCTTTGCTTTTAGCTTTTTTGTATGAAATATAATATTATAGGGAAAAACTTCTCCTTTGGGAGAAGTTTGGGGCATTAGGGAGACTATTTCTCCCAAGTCTCCCTCTAAGCCATTCCATGTAAAGTCAGCTGTACACAATGTCATTTATTGAATCTGATAAGTATATTATTTTACCCTCCTTGTCTGACACAATATTCATAAGCACAAGGCTATTTTGGATTTAAAAAAAATGTTCAGATTATTTACACATACTGTGTATGACTTTCAATTACCCCCTTAATTTTTAAATAAATAAAGGCATTCAATTTGATCATGGCCAGTCTTTATTTTGCTTGTATCAATCCAACACAGTATTACCAAGAATATGAGTCGCACACCAATGATCTTGAACATTCTATTTAAATGTGAAAGATCTAAAAACATAAACATGTCTACTATCTTTGGTATTGAGCATATTTTACAATTGATGTTAGGATTAATTAATTATTAACAAAAGATTTTTATGAAAATAAAGAAACAAATGCTAATAAAAAATTGCTTCATATTTACTTTATCTTTATAAAACTTTTCATTTAAAAAAACAAACATGATAACATCTAATCACATTTTAATGGTTAAAATTTGTCAAAAATACTGTAAACGCATCACATCAGTGTTACATAGAATAGTTTTGCACTAAAAAAAGACATGCCACTTAAAATTTCAATGCGAAACTATTCTATGTGACCCATTTTCAAATTATTGCAGAAATATAATTTACTAACTCAGATTTACAAAAGATAATTCAATGAATTGTTAAAAGAATGAATTTTATTTTTCACATAGAATAGTTTCGCACTAAGTTTTATAGTCCAGTAGACCCATTTTTCAGCGTGAAAGTATTCTATGTGACATTTTCAGCAAAAAAACTTTTTTCTTTGAATATATTTAGAAAATTTACACCTGGCTATATGTAAACATTAAATATCAAAAACATTTGTGAATAACTTTAATTTTTATTTTGTTTTAACAAAATAAAACAGTTATTTTCTTCTCCTGAAAAGTTTTCTAAAATGCAGATAGAATAGTTTCGCACTATGCCCTCGAAATGTGTTTTAAAATTTCGCAGTTTTATTGTTATGTCAGCATGTTTAAAACCATTTGAATGTGCCATTCTGTTATAATGCCACGGCTAATTGTATTGCTGTTCTTACGTCAGCATCAAATGCGTAATCTACAGCATGATGGGCACGGGCATATACAATTTTTTTTCACATGTTATTTTTTAAAACAAAACAACATCAATATGTTAGTCTATACTCCGATTTTACGCATTGAGCATAATGTGAAACTATACAGCCCTGTAACAAAAGTGTTCGTGGCCGTGGCAGTAACGCATCAGATTCTGGTTACTGATAATATGGTATAAAGGTTGTGCGTTTGAACGACAAGCACTGACTGACGAATGGAATAAAATGCGCAAAATAAAAAAGTCCTAGTAGTATGACCTACTAGGCCACTGGCTGGGAATATGCTTATTAAAACAAATCGTTTGCCCCCGATTTATTTTGCATTTTTTACACTCTGAACCATATTTGAATTATGGATGTTTTGTATTTAGTTACCCGTGAAATTTACAAAAATATATGTCTTTTGAATCTTTAGTTCTGTTTTAATTCAGCACCTACGAATAAATTAACATACGTTTTCATAAGACAACTTGAAAGCTTAGATTTCAGACTAGAAACTTCCTTGTAGATGTTTATTCGAAAGCCTAGGGAAAATTAAAGGCTTTTGAAAGCTTTATGATTTTAATTCATCATGAGACAGTATTATTTTATTTGAAATCAGGGTGCCAAAAGTATTTATTTTACATCAATAATATTTTTAATACATTACAAGAATGAAAAGATTCAAAATCTTCCCAACCAATTGCCTAGACAACTGAGGTGAAGCTACTAAAACTTTTTTAACAAATCCCCGACTTTTTCATCAAGAGAAGGAAAATCATTTAAATTCTCCAATATTATTAGTTTTAAAATGACTTTGTTTTTAGGAAATGATGGCGTTTTATGACTGTCTCTATTATTGACTTCTTGTTAATATGGATTGCTGTCATATCCCGTAATCATGCTTATATGAATCAAAAATAAATTAATTATTATCAAATTGAATGTATCTGTTATGTTTGTTAAAGTAAATATTCTTAGAACCGCATCGACATTTATTGCTGCCTGCAGCAAAATAAATTTATGTAAAACCAATCAACCAGTATCGATTTTATCTTATAATCCACCAGTTTGTAAATATAAAATACATTATTTTAGACTATCTTGCCTGTGTTCAGATTCTTTACTAAGTCCTACTGACTGAAAAAACAAAAACACACAGTTTAATATCGACTCTGTTGGTATTTCGGAAATATGAAAGTTTTAATAATCGGAGATCATATTTTGAATCAAATGTTGCAAACAAATTACCATTGAATGTTTGTTTTTACTTTATAACACTATAATTATAATATTACACTTTAACTGGTAAAGTTCGTGTTCTGCATATAAAAATTCTGTTATCATAAATTGTTTATGTTTCTGGAGCGTCAATATAGTTCATAAAGTTTAATATTTAAAACAAATGATTTATGTTTTATGTAAAAAAAAATTTAACGGACTGGCAAACAGGCTACTGAAAAAAAAACAAGTGTTCCCTTTCTTCACCGTCGCGACCAGTGTTCCCGATCCTTTTCAATTTGCGAAAACTGGCAAAAAGAACGATTTCAGCAAGATCCAAGTGTACCCTATCCCCGAGAAATGCAAGCTGCCAAACACTGTACATTAAATACCGCATAAACTACAAAAGCTAGCAAAATTTGGAATACGCTATATTTGGAATACGCTATGAGATCATTTGTCTTCGTGTACGTGATACTTTAGTGTTTATTTCATCCACAATTGTCCAGGAATAAGCGAGAAACAACGAAAAACTTACCTTGAACCGGGAGATTCTGTTTTGCTGGCGGCCTTGTTTTTGTCATCCCATCCTGACAGTGTAAACATCGTATGACCAGGTCTATTTTTTTATCAACTCAGCATTTGTTACAACCACCACATAAATTCAGACATTCATAAAGTACTCAATTGCAATAAATGATCGGGCAGTTTGACAAATGCCGAGTTACATTATAAATGCTGTCATTGCTTTTTATGCCAAATATTTGGAGAAATAGGACCCCTTCCCCCCTCAAAATATTATATATTTTTCTCCCATATCCGTAAAAAATTCCCCTTTGCCGGAGTCTTTTAAGCACCGTTCGATAGTAAAAATGATAATTTTTTGATGAATGTTTTTTTATAAAATACCCCAGATTTACAGTATACAATAGCAGGAATTTTGTAGACATATACAGGGGCACACAAAACTAAAATGAATTAAATCTTGTAGGACTCTGATGTGGTAAAATAAGGAATTTATAAGTTGTTATTTGTCTGTGTTTCCTTTATTCATGTACTTGTCTTGTATAGATTTTACAATTTATAGCGACATTCTGAACTTAAATAATTTTATTAATTTTACTTTATTTTAAATGTGTGTTTTGTTGTTAGTGATCTTGAAGGTGATCACTACATAATATATTTAACAACAACAACAATTTGCTATTTTATTTTAGAGTTAAATATTTAACAGGCTTAATAAAATATACAATGCACAATTTCAAACTGTAAATTAAAGCACACCACAGAGTACATAATTATAAGGAATCCACCTATTATCAGAAAAGTGTTTATTATATTTTTACATTAAGTTAATATACGAGAGATGTTCAATATATAATGAGACTCAGATCAATAGTCAACAAACAGTCCAATATTGAAATGGCTTTAAAATGACAAAATAAAGAAAATGTTTTCAATGTTATTTTGAGCTTCGAATTAGCAGAAACTATATATTTAATATTTCAGATTTAATATTTGGCTATTGTAATATCCTAACATCGGGAATATCGTGTATATCTCTACCTTAAGGTAACATATCTGTGGCTCGATAAAGAATCCCTGGCGGCTACAACCCCCAGATAAAATTGGTTTACTGTTGTCGATTGTGTTCTGAATTAGGGACAGCGCAGTGAAGCAGTTACTCTTTTAGCGATACTAACGTGGCAAGAGCCAACTTTAACACGTAACAGGAAACTCGGGGACTACTTTACTTACTCTGATTTCTCTGAAATGCGTAAATCGCCGGTTGCCAATGCCTCGTTTTGGTTTGATACCGATTTCAGAATTGTGATTAGTAAAACCAGCTTCGCTGGTTAAAAAGTGTCAGAATATCTCTGTGAAGCACACAACTGATAGAGTGTAAAGTGTTATTTACTTTCATGATAACTTCATTCGATATATTGTCCGCAGTTTTCACACTCCTTCTTTGTTTTTGTCGTCCGCACTTTTCAACGATATTCTATATAGTCCGCTAATTGGACCGCATTTTAGTGCGACCCATATTCCATACCTCCGTGACCGTTCCACGTCGGACGGACACGGAGGTATGGAATATACCCAGCGATATCTTGGTGGGTGAAAAATCGCGGACACGGACAATGTTTGACCATTGTTGCACCGCACCGATCAAGTCCTAGAAATATGAACCGCACCGATTTTACATTTAATCAAACTGTCGTACAGATGAATTTGACCATTGATGCACCAAACAGGTTTTGTCCTTTCAACATGTAGTAGGTAATACCAACTTTAACACGTAACAGGAAACTTGGGGACTACTTTACTTACTCTGATTTCCCTGAAATGCGTAAATCGCCGTATGCCAGTTGGTTTGATACCGATTTCAGAATTGTGATTAGTAAAACCAGCTTCGCTGGTTAAAAAGCGAAATTTTAATACACTTTTACTTGACGTGCAAAGGGTGGATTTTAAACAAGTCACGTGCATCTTGAGGTCGACACATTAAAATAACTTGTCTGGTTTTCAATGCAAACAGCTCTGCTTGAGTAAATGGGGCATCAAATCTGAAACAACAGAAAAATCCTCAATAAACATGACATTAAAATATCTGCGTTTTTAAATGTACTTAGTATATATATTAAGTGATAACTGTAATCATGCTTTCGTGCATATAATGTAATGTTTTCTGGCGCATAATTATTATTTACTACGTTTACTAGTTCATTGATTTTCTTCAGAAAATCTGCTTTATACAAATTATTACAATTTTTCTACTGTTTTGATTCATAATGCAACTGTTCGAAGATTTACATTTCTAGCTAAGCAAGACTTAGTTGTTTTTAATGAGACCTCCTTCTAACTACTTCGTAGCTGATCATAAGAATTTAAACAAAGAAAACAAAAGTTCCAAGTTTTATTGAAAAAAAAAGGAATACAACAGACTCGGAATTGCAATAAGATCGCTCGGACTGGCAAACAGTTCGCTTCTTAAATATGCAAGTGTTCCCTATCCTTTTTTCAGTTTTGTGGTTTTTACATCAGTTGTTTAAAGAAACCAAATATTTTGCACCAGTAACATTCATTCTATCGGGATATAACAAATTTTTCATGCAACAATTATATCACTTGCGAAAACTAACTAGAAGAACGATTTCAGCAAAATCCAAGTGTACCGTATCCCGGAGAAATGCAAGCTGCTAAACACTGTACACGAAAAAAGCAGCATAAACTACAAAGGCTTGCAAAATTTGGAAAAAACCATGCAATATGTCTTCGTGTACTGGGTATTTAAGTGTTTATTTCATCAAAAATGGTCCAGGCATAAACAAAAAAAAAAGAAGAAAAACTTATCTCGAACCGGGAGATTTTGTTTGGCTGGCGGCCATGGTGTTGTCACGTTATTCCCCACCCTGACTATGGCAACAGTGGGCAACGTCTGGTGAAGATAAGCATGTTGAGCAAAGTTGATATATAAAACATGATTTTCAGATATATGTAGTTTTAGAGTAGGTTTCCATATGTAAATTAACTTTTTCCCCAAACTTATATTGCATAAGCGCCTTCCCCTTCACTTACATATTCAATTTGATATATGATATGCTTTTCAACGTGAATTCCAACAAATGTATCCTTTATTTATTTGTTATTTTGAAATATTTTACAGTAAAAGGCATTTTTTCGATAGACTGGAGCCTTTTAAGTTTATAAAATCTTTGTTGATGCCCCCACGAAGTGTGAGGCATATAGAGTTGCACTTGTAATGCCCCCTCTGTGGGTGTCATAGAGAGTTGCACTTGTCCCCAAATCTTGAGGCATCAACTTCTCATTAACCTTGTGGCAGAATTCTTTCAAACGTGCGAAGATTGATCGAGCAGGATGTGAAGATGATCGTAAAGAAAAATGTTTTTACCTTCGAACAGTATAACCACAGTTATGGCCCTTTGTTTTACAAATGTTGTTGTAGCATTTGGGGCATCAGTGTCCCCAGGAGACCGTCTAGATATTTCAGGCCTGCTAAGAGGTCTGATCTAGGTTTTGCTTGAAATACTTAAAAATCGATATTTTTGCAATAAAACTGCATTTGCAATAATTTTCGAACACCTCTCAAAATAGCAGGAAGACTAAACCCATTGTATTGGTGTATTTCTGTTTATATTCTCAAAGATGAGGCCCCATTAACCAATACTGACTCCACATCGACATTTTTCTAAGTTACCAGTGGCAGTCTGACTTGCGTGTTGGGGCCTCAGCTAAATGACCAGGATACACATAATGCGTAAATAGTGAAGTCCCGACTCTGGAAAGATTGTTATTTATTCCTACTTTTGAGGATCCGAAGAAGTTCCTACTTTTTCCTACTTTAATCCTACTTTTTGTCAAAATGGTTCCTATTTTTTCCTTCTTTTTCAACGAAGATCACGTGACAAACAAAACCATTACAAAAGAATATAATAATGCTTTTTTTCAGGCGGTGTTGATAACTGTATGCCGAATCCTTGTAAGAATGGCGGATCCTGCACAGATGGCTTAAATACCTACACATGTAATTGTGTTCAAGGCTTCACGGGTGTCAATTGTGAGGGCGACGGTAGGTACCGATCAATCTGAGTGTTGGCTGTGTAGAGCGGATGTGTTTCTAACAATAGCATTTCATGATACGCCATCTTAGCAGTTGTAAATGTGTCAGTTGCAAAAATATATTAGCGATTGTTTATTTGATATAATTTCTTGTTTTGTTATTTACTGAATGAGAATAATGCATAACATCATTACTTCCTTTCGTTTAAACAATACTTTTAATATAGAATATAATTATGAATTTTTTCAGGCGGTGTAAACAACTGTATAACGAATCCCTGTAAGAATGGCGGATCCTGCACAGATGGTGTAAATACCTACACATGTAATTGTGTTCAAGGCTTCACCGGGGTGACTTGTGAGGGCGATGGTATGTACCGATCAATCTGCATATAAAGTGGAAGTGTTTCTGAAAATTGGTTTTCTTGATACACCTTCTCAGCAGTTGTAAATGTGTCGGTTGCAACATGTATTCGCAACTGTTTATTTGATAAAATAAATTCCATTGTTCAGCTATTGACTGAATGAGAAAATGCAGAATTAATATCAATACTTGCTTAAGTTCAAACAGTAAGTTTACTAAAAGAAATTTTTTTTTTCAGGCGGTGTTAATAACTGTATGCCGAATCCTTGTAAGAATGGGGGATCCTGCACAGATGGTGTAAATACCTACACATGTAATTGTGTTCAAGGCTTCACGGGGGTCAATTGTGAGGGTGACGGTAGGTACCGATTTAATCTGCGTGTTGACTGTGTGGAATGGATGTGTTTTTGAAAATGGCTTTTCATGATATGCCTTCTCAGCAGTCGTAACTGTGTTGATTGCAAAATATATTTATGACTGTTTATTTGATAAATTCCCTTATTTTGTTATTGACGGAATAATAAAATGCATAAATCCAATACTTGCTTTAGTTCAAACAATACCTTTACTACAGAGTATTTTTAGGCGGTGTTTATAGCTGTATGCCGAATCCATGTAAGAATGGCGGATCCTGCACAGATGGTGTAAATGCCTACACATGTAATTGTATTCAAGGTTTTACTGGGGTCAATTGTGAGGGCGATGGTATGTACTGATTAATCTGGGTGTTTACTGTAATGTGGATGTGTTTCTGAAAATGGATTTTCCTGATAATGCTTCTCAGCAGTTGTAAATGTGTCGGTTGCAAAAAATATCCGGAACAATTTATTACAAATTGATAAAATTCCATTGTTTCGATATTGACTTAGGCCTAAAAAATAGTTTTGTTTCTTGTGGCTCGACCGACTCTACTTTTTTACCGCCGACCGTAACTTGTTTTTGACTCGGAAAAAATATCCAAGCATCGTTGTGGTCTTCGGTCGTCATGGATCGATTGGCCGAAGACGACGACGATATTTTGTAACGACGACATTTTTTAATTCGACAATGACGTTTTGTTTTATTCGTCTGCGAAAATCAGAACCGCCGTAGTAAACAATCATGGCGGTCAGCGTTAGACCAACCGATAAAAAATATTTATTCTTTTTGATCTGCCGACGAATTCATCGAAGAATTTCGGAAGCAAAAAGATTAAGATTTCGGTTCAAGATGCATACATGATACGATGAAAATGCAAAATCATTGAATTTTGGCGCAAGGAGTTTACGATCTCGGACTTTTGTATGGTGAAATTAAAGACAAAAAAACACTTATTAAATTATTAATCTCAGCTTTGGTGGTAGTGATAAACCTTTTACCATCACTGAAGGGTTATGAATTAATTTGATTATGTGTTAGTTGCAACAATATAATGAAAGTAAACCTTGGTACATTTAGAAATGTGGTGTGCTTTATGACTGTAAGAAGTGGTACAGTTGTTCAGGCAGTAACGGATAGCTAAGGAAAATACCGCTGCACAGGTCTTTAAAAGTAGAAATTTCACCAACGAATCGAAACTTTCCGACAGAGAAAAGTGTACACACTTCAAAACAGGTCATTTTTAAACATTCTGCGAGACCTGTCACGCACTAATCTTTGTGTATATTACCTCATCGAATCAGCCAGTAGCGGATAGCTTCGAGCAGTATGGGATAGGTAAATGAAGCTCATTGGGGGGCGTCTCAAACCAGCTCAAACATTGTATATTGTTGGTATTGTTGATGAACATGTATTGAAACACATTCAAAGGTTTATCAAATAAAAAAATCCACTCTAATCTAAGTTAAACCCAACATTGTTTGTTAACAGTAACAGAAGAAAATCCTAACACAATATGTCATTAAATTCTTTATTAAGAAAAATTATTGGCATTTTAAAATCACAGAGAAATTAAATGGAATTAACAGTATAATCACATCAAACGGTATAAACATTTAGTTAATTTGTTTTCATATAAAAGTTGCATATATACTGATCATAATAAAATAACTGAACATGGTGGCCAATAACAAAACAACATATAACAACACATATGCAAAAACTGAGATATCTTTGAATTAAGGTTATAAAAATGTTAACCTGAGAAATAGTAATGAGTACATGTAATAAAGATCTACTGACTAGATCATGTAAAATAAAAAAAATTAAAATTTTAACTGGAACTATGTGTAGATAAAGATAACATTCTTCTAACACACTAAAGACTTAATGCTAAATGTAATGGAAACTACTCTGACTAGATCATGTACTTTGTCTTTGAACACATAACCTGACCATTCACATATTATAATAATTACTGGTTCTTTATGTGTTTTACACTTCCTTCTGGCATAAAGAATAGTGTCTAAGAAAACATCTTAACAGTTTTCTTCAAGTCTTCAACAACTAAAGCATAAAAACATGGAATCACAACTCCACCAACCTTTTCATTCGGTGCTGGCCAAGGAGAAAAATTGGGAACTGGATCACCAGTTGCAGTAGCATAGACTCTTCCTCCTTTGTCAAGGACAGTACGGAAGCAACTGGCCAAAATACGTGGCACATGGCCAAATGGTAACCCGGCAATATCTGACAGTAGTAAATTTCTTTGCTTATCAGTCACCATTTTATAAAATTTCTGGTCAAATGCTGATAGTTCTGGCACCCATACAAGACAGGCATCATTGTCTGAAATATTAATTATCTGTCAACAATTAATTTTGTCTTTGGGGTAGTATCAGGAGGTCTTTTCTTGAAAGCATGATGCCCTTTGATTACAGAATCTTCTAATGTGATAATTGCCATGCTGGTGGCCGATGAGAATTTATTGCTTATGGAACCTGAAGATGAGCCTGGTTCACTTGCTGATACCTGAAAGACATAATGTTGAAAATACAACTCAAACAGACAGTATTTTCAGACAATTACGGTACCTTTATGAATTTTCACAGACCATTTTTATAAAAAAAAACAACACATAATTAAAAATCTTGTTATTAACCACATAACACAAACTGGATCCGCCCCAGTATCAATATTAATAAACTAATAAAGTACTTAAGGTATCATATCTACATTTTAACACACATTTATCATTACAAAATATCATATTTCCCTTTTAAACCCAACTTTAACAGCAATTTGACAGATCATGTCTACTTTGAGATGACCCCACTTATGTACATGTACGCAATCCGTTACTACCTGAAGCACGTGGTGATAATTTATACCTCTGTTGGCTGCCACTGTAGAAATTGTAAACAAATGCTTTATGATAATGATAGAAGGTTTATTTATACACAATTCAAATCCCAAAAAGTGATACTTTACCAGCTATTGTTGTGAAACTTTGTCTTTCTTTTTTTGTTAACCGTGTAAAAGCATCGTGTTGTTGTAAACTTCCGATTTACCCGTTCCATTTGTTGTATTATATACACTCCATGCAAACGTCAAAATCCAGAAAATATACATGTATGTAAAGGGGATAGTTCACTCTTTATGACGGGGTAATTGTTTATTTTTTTAATATAAAATAAAATGAAAAAGAGCAAGAAAACGGACACGCTATCCGCTATACCCTGAAATCTGTTACTGCCTGAACAACTGTAGACCTAGGTAAGAGAGTTACATAAAACATATATTTTCAAACATGGGCAAATCTTCAATATCTATGCATTAAAAAACACGTATACACCTATAGATAGTTTCGATTATTATGCAAAAAAATGGATACAATTCTTATTATTTAGAAAATCTAATATTTATTAAAATAATATATTAAAATATCTATTATTTATAGATAAAGTAAATAGATATATACTTTCAATAAAACGCAATTTAAATAAATATTATAAGTTGATGTCACAAAATACGGTCTAAGTAGGCTGATTTTAGATCTACACAGTGTTTGCCCATATGATTTTTGTGTACATTTTTCATATCTGCGGAGTAAAAGGTTAATACAATTCACAGACAATTTTGATTTCAGAATCTTGTTCCATCTCAAATTATTAAATGACCATTGTTAATGTTGTATGTTGGTATGAATCACATTTAGAGATGGTGGATTTTTTTATTATGTCTGATACTTGAAAAATCTCACAAATGTTTTATTTAAAAGCAATGGTCAGCTGAAGTTGGTATTTTGTCAGGAACTATTCAAGCTTAACAGTTTTCTAGTTATGTAAAGAATAAAACAGGTTGACTGAAAAGGTTTGGGGTTAATTTTTATATTCCCTCAAAAGCGAGAATATACATTCGCCATCTCAAGAGTTGTAAATATGTCGGTTGCAAAATGTATTCGCAACTGTTTTTGATTAAATAAATTCCATTGCTTCGATATTGACTAAATAAGAAAATGTCTAATTAATATCAATACATGTACTAGTTTTAGGTTCAACTGTAAGTTTACTAAAATAATACTTTTTAGGCGGTGTAAATAACTGTATGCCGAATCCTTGTAAGAATGGCGGATCCTGCACAGATGGTGTAAATACCTACACATGTAATTGTGTTCAAGGCTTCACGGGGCTGACTTGTGAGGGCGATGGTATGTACCGATTAATCTGGATGTTGACTGTTATGTGGATGTGTTTCTGAAAATGTTTTTTCCTGATATTTTTTTCAGCAGTTGTAAATGTGTCGGTTGCAAAAAATATCCGGAACTATTTATTTGATAAAATTCCATTGTTTCGATATCGACTGAATGAGAAAATGCATAAGTAATATCAATACTTGCTTTAGTGCAAACAGTAAGTTTACTAAAAGAATTTTTTTCAGGCGGTGTTAATAACTGTATGCCGAATCCTTGTAAGAATTGCGGATCCTGCACAGATGGTGTTTTTTAAAAATGCATTTCATGATACGCCATCTCAGCAGTTGTAAATATGTCGATTGTAAAAATATATTCGCAACTGTTTATTTGATAGAATTTCTTCTTTTGTTATTTTCTGAATGAGAAAAATGCATAAAACCTTTGATACTTGTTTTAGTTCAAACAACACGTTTAATAAAGAATAAAATGTTTTTGTTTTTTTTCAGGTGGTGTTAACAACTGTATACCGAACCCCTGTAAGAATGGCGGATCCTGCTCAGATGGTGTAAATACCTACACATGTAATTGTGTTCAAGGCTTCACGGGGGTCAATTGTGAGGGCGACGGTAGGTATCGATCAATCTTAGGTACCGATCAATCTGCGTATTCAGTGAACGTGTTTCTGAATATGACTTTTCCTGAAACATCTTCTCAGCAATTGCAATGTGTCGGTTGAAAATATATTCGCAATATTAATTTGATAAAATAAATTCAATTGTTTCGATATTGACTGATTATCAATAGATGTACTTGCTTTAGTTCAAACAATACCTATACTACAGAGTATTTTTAGTCGGTGTTAATAACTGTTTCTTTTATCCCTGTCATCGTGTTCTTGCTGATTTTACTCCAGGTGCTCTGGTCTCGGAAAGATCATTGAGTACCCACCCTTTGGTTTTGCAATTCTATTAAATTCTTATGTTTATATGTTTGTATGCTTTTGCATGCAACATTGTTGAGCTGATGGGTGGGTTGGAGTTATTTCACCAAGACAATTTGTACTTGTTTTGTGATATGAGAACCTGTTGGGGCAAGTGTGAGGTTGGTGCACCCTAGAACCTGGTTTAAACCCCCAGTGGCAATTTGTTTTGCCACTGACCGTTCCAAGGCGGTATCCCCAAAGGTTCTCTTGTTTATTAATTGTTTGTGGCGTCCTATTTGAATTGACATACATATATAAAACATGCGCTCTCTCTATCTTCCTCTCTTCTTTTTCGCTGCGTGGGGAGGCTGTGTTTTTTGAGTGTGGCGATTCCTGATATGAATATGTTGCTTTTGTATGCCGAATCCTTGTAAGAATGGCGGATCCTGCACAGATGGTGTAAATACCTACACATGTAATTGTGTTCAAGGCTTCACCGGGGTGACTTGTGAGGGCGATGGTATGTACCGATTTAATCTGCGTGTTGACTGTGTGGAGTGGATGTGTTTCTAAAATGGCATTTCATGATACGCCTTCTCAGCAGTTGTAAAAGTGTCGGTTGCAAAATGTATTTGCAACCGTTTATTAATAAATTCCATTGTTTCGATATTGACTTCATCAGAAAATGCATAATAAATATCAATACTTGCTTTATTTCAAATAGTAAGTTTACTAAAAGAATAATTTTTTTCAGGCGGTGTTAATAACTGTATGCCGAATCCTTGTAAGAATGGGGGATCCTGCACAGATGGTGTAAATACCTACACATGTAATTGTGTTCAAGGCTTCGCGGGGGTCAATTGTGAAGGCGACGGTAGGTACCCATTTAATCTGCGTGTTGACTGTGTGAAGTGGATGTGTTTCTAAAAATGGTATTTTATGATACGCCTTCTCAACAGTTGTAAATGTGTCGGTTGTAAAAGTATATGAAAGACTGTTTATTTTATATAACTTCTTATGTTTTATTGGCTTATTATGTTTTATATGTTTGTGCGCTTTTGCATGCAACATTGTTGAGCCGATGGGTGGGTTGGAGTTATGTCACCAAGACAACTTGTACTTATTTTGTGATACGAGAACCTGTTGGGGCAAGTGTGAGGTTGGTGCAACCTAGAACCTGGTTTAAACCCCCAGTGGCAATTTGTTTTGCCACTGACCGTTCCAAGGCGGTAACACCTCTGGTTCTCACTTTCGTTATTTGTTTGTGGCGTCCATTTTGAAACGGATTATTGTAATACCATGCTCTCTTTTCCTCTCTACTTTTTGGCTGTGTGGGGAGGCTGTGTATGCTGGATGTGTCCATTCCTGATATGCATATTTTATTTGTTTTGTTATTTACTGAATGACAAAAATGCATAACAAATAATACTCGTCTTGCTTAAGTTCAAACAATACGTTTAATTAAGAATATAATGTTTTTTTCAGGCGGTGTTGATAACTGTATAATGAATCCCTGTAAGAATGGCGGATCCTGCACAGATGGTGTAAATACCTACACATGTAATTGTGTTCAAGGCTTCACGGGGGTCAATTGTGAGGGCGACGGTAGGTATCGATCAATCTTAGGTACCGATCAATCTGCGTGTTCAGTGAACGTGTTTCTGAAAATGGCTTTTCCTGATACATCTTCTCAGCAATTGTAAATGTGTCGGTTGCAAAATATATTCGCAATGTTAATTTGATAAAATAAGTTCAATTGCTTCGATATTGACTGAATATCAATAGATGCTCTTTCTTTAGTTCAATCTGTAAGTTTACTTAAAGAATAATTTTTTCAGGCGGTGTTAATAACTGTATGCCGAATCCTTGTAAGAATGGCGGATCCTGCACAGATGGTGTAAATACCTACACATGTAATTGTGTTCAAGGCTTCACGGGGGTCAATTGTGAGGGTGACGGTAGGTTACGATTTAATCTGCGTGTTGAATGTGTGGAGTGGATGTGTTTCTAAAATGGCATTCGATGATACCCAATCTCAGCAGTTGTAAGTGTCGGTTGCAAAATGTATTCGCAATTGTTTATTTGATAAAATAAATTCCATTGTTTCGATATTGACTGAATGAGAGTATGCATAAGTAATATCAATACTTGCTTTAGTGCAAACAGTAAGTTTACTAAAAGAATTTTTTTCAGGTGGTGTTAATAACTGTATGCCGAATCCTTGTAAGAATGGCGGATCCTGCACAGATGGTGTAAATACCTACACATGTAATTGTGTTCAAGGCTTCACGGGGGTCAATTGTGAGGGTGACGGTAGGTACAGTTTTAATCTTCGTGTTGACTGTATGTAGTGGATGTGTTTCAAAAAATGGCATTTTATGATAGGCCATCTCAGCAGTTGTAAATGTGTCGGTTGCAAAAATATATTAGCGACTGTTTATTTCATATAATTTCTTATGTTTTATTGGCTTCTTATGTTTTATATGTTTGTGTGCTTTTGCATGCAACATTTTTGAGCCGATGGGTGGGTTTGAGTTATTTCACCCAGACAACTTGTACTTGTTTTGTGATACGAGGACCTGTCGGGGCAAGTGTGAGGTTGGTGCACCCTAGAACCTGGTTTAAACCCCCAGTGGCAATTTGTTTTGCCACTGACCGTTCCAAGGCGGTTACCCCTCTGGTTCTCGCTTTCGTTATTTGTTTGTGGCGTCCATTTTTTGAAACGGATTATTGTAATACCATGCTCTCTTTTCCTCTCTACTTTTTGCCTGTGTGGGGAGGCTGTGTATGCTGGATGTGTCCATTCCTGATATGCATATTTCATTTGTTTTGGTTATTTACTGAATGACAAAAATTCGTAACAATAATACTCGTCTTGCTTTAGTTCAAACAATACGTTTAAAAAAGAATATAATGGGTTGTTTTTTTTTCAGGCGGCGTAAATAATTGTTTACCAAATCCCTGTAAGAATGGCGGAACCTGCACAGATGGTGTAAATACCTACACATGTAATTGTGTTCAAGGCTTCACGGGGGTCAATTGTGAGGGCGACGGTAGGTACCCAATAATCTTACGTACCGAATTACCTGCGTGTTGAGTAAAAGTGTTTCTGAAAATGGCTTTTCCTGATACATCTTCTCAGCAATTGTAAATGTGTCGGATGCAAAGTATATTCGCAATGTTAATTTGATAAAATAAATTCAATTGTTTCAATATTGACTGAATATCAGTAGATGTACTTGCTTTAGTTCAATCCATAAGTTTACTTAAAGAATATTTTTTCAGGCGGTGTTAATAACTGTATGCCGAATCCTTGTAAGAATGGCGGATCCTGCACTGATGGTTTAAATACCTACACATGTAATTGTGTTCAAGGCTTCACGGGGGTCAATTGTGAGGGCGACGGTAGGTACAGTTTTAATCTTCGTGTTGACTGTGTGGAGTGGATGCGTTTCTAAAAATAGCATTTTATGATACGTCATCAATGCAGTTGTAAATGTGTGGGTTGCAAAAAATTTTCGTGACTGTTTATTTGATAAAATTCTCTTTTTTCGTTTTTGACTGAATTATGCAGGCTGTCAAGCGGTCAATTTATACTGTTTCCTACTTTTTCCTAGCTTTTCCTACATTAAGTATTGTTCCTACTTTTTCCTACCATTTTACAAAATCTCCTACTATTCCTACTTTTCTGTTGAACAAAAGAAAAAAAACTTTATCTTTTAAAAGGATTAAAATGTTTTAGTGTTCGGAAAGTAATGTAAATGTCATTCATGTATTCATGTATTAATATTTATAAGTGTAAAAAGTTTTAAGAATTCTTTCCGTCAATATAACTTTTGTCTAACGGGCCTGACAATGTCATTTGTCTAAGTCAAAAATAGAAATAAAGGTGTTCATTACAACACCTGTGGGTAAAAATAGATAATAGTAGGTAAATATAGATAACAGTAAATTTATTAATGCCAAGCGAGTGTTGAAAACACATTAAATGCACGTTTTTAAAACTGATAATTTAACCTTTAATTGTAATAAAGTATTTTTTTTTCAAACAGGAAATCACATTTATACATCTGAGAAACATTCACACCTATAATACATGTAAACACCCTTGAAAAGGTCTAACCGTCATTTTCATGTAAGTTTTTAAGTTTTTGAAGGAATGTTTGATCCATCTGGCAGGCCTTGCGTAACCTTTAAAACCTTTGAAGACCTAAGCCAATCAGATGCTTGAGATTTGAGACTGGTTTCCATGCTCAGTTTTATAACCTTGGGCACTGTAACTTGAGAGTAAACTTAAACCCTTTAAATCTTCTTAGGGCTTTTTTTTCTTCTTTAGTAGAAACAGTGTACAGGTGCCTTTCTCTCAGAAAAATTTCTTTAAAATCTTGCCGTTGTCTGCAAAAAGTAATTTGAAATAAGCTATTTTATCACCCTTACAGATGAAATAATGTCCCCCCCCGGAAACCCCCAAAATATAGGGGATGGGCCCATCCCCTGTCATTAAAAATCATCTGCTTTTTTAAATTAAATATAGAAGACAAAAAGGCCTGTAGTTTTCACTCAAAATCTATAAAATCCTTGCTATGCCACTGTAATGGTTGTACTACTGAATATCTCCCCCTCCCGTCTTTTTTTAGTTTTTTAGAATGCTTTTGTGTTCACAAAACCACATATCGAGGGTTGCATGCAAGACTGTCGTAACTACATATTTTTACGAAAATGACCTTTTTGGTTTTGTACAAATCATTTTATAAAATAGTACGCAACCTAATATTCAGAAAGGGCCTAGAAATGTGATTTCGTTGCACCCCAGAGGGGGCAAAGGTTGACTGGTACCGTTGGAAAGCTTAGGATGTCTGCAACGAATTCACTTGTTAGACATTTATAAAGTGGTGCATAACCATGGCAACCAGGTTTACATGACCACACCCATAGGAACAACTGTTTTACACACCACATGGCAACTTGCCTATATCATGATTTACATAACACAAACAAATGTTCTTTGTATTTGTTGCAAGTGTATTAAAATGAAATAAAAACATGGTTGAGTAATTTCAGCAGCACTTTCCTTGTTTTGTAAGT
This sequence comes from Corbicula japonica, assembly GCA_038501625.1. Taxonomy (NCBI): domain Eukaryota; kingdom Metazoa; phylum Mollusca; class Bivalvia; order Venerida; family Cyrenidae; genus Corbicula; species Corbicula japonica. Next base: position 197,879 of record JAZAYU010000184.1, on the reverse strand, counting down.
ATCCCATGTATGTTTTATCAGTCATTTATCTTATTTGTAGTTACACCTTTGCTGTTTATCTTCTTTTCTGTAACAGTAAATTATAAATGTCCTCTTAACACTTTTCAAATTCAAAATGGTAAATGATATACAACCAATTTGCTAGTTATTTCTGGACCAAATATGTTATTGTTAGCTGCTTATGAGATATAGAGTTAATGCAATTAATGACATCATGGTTTTGTAGAACCATACTCTTTGAACACATGTTTACGTGTAGTAATAAATTTACACCTTTTATTATGAAAATATAGATCTAAATAACAAACCATCATCATCAACATCATCATCATCATCATCATTACATGAAGACTTTTTATTACCATAATGTAATATGTTACCCTATTGCTAATTCAATCATAATATTCATGTTTGAGATCAACAAGCATAAAATATAGTATTTAATTGAATAATTGTGCTTGATAAGTATAAGTGTTCTTGAAACTTGCATGACTTCAAATTTTAAACATACATAACATATGTTACTCATTAAAATAAGGCTTGTTTTCTTGTTTTATTTGTTTTAATGGTGTTAGCTGATATCTATATGAAGAAATTAATTATGCGTGCTCTTTGCAATGTCCTTATGTTTGTTAGCCCTGTGTAGATTTCTTATTACATTGACAGTCGTTTTTTTTAACTAAAATTACTGATTTAATAAAGTATTTTCTCTAAAACTGATATTGTTGTACAAAGAACTGAACACAGTTACAAAACTGTATCACAACTATGCAATCATTTTAGATTAAACTATAAAATAATAATAGTAAGTGGTTCATAGTATATACTTAGTTATGTTACGTGGTTAAAATGTAAAGGTATACAAATATTGCTTTGTATACAAACAAACTAATTAAAATTAATTATATGTTACCTAATTATTTAAGTAATGTTTTAAGAAAGATGGCAAATTTCTAAACCGTGTTATAGTTTGTATCTATATTACCGAAGAGTCACTGATAATGTGAATATTAACTTTCTTTAAACTATAATATTTATTTACAAAAAAAATCAAAAAATGAAAGCAGCAGTTCTGGTCTTTTAGAACAATTATAACTGATATTACTGTTAAATAAAACATGTGAAATAAGAAAAATAAATTTTCCTATTAAATGAAACATTATTTTTTCCATTGTTCAAAGAATTCTTAAGATCTTTGTAGTATGTTATTTTTCTTAAAGACAAATGATTGTCCTAATTTGAAAGACAATCTGTGTAATGCAGGTGATGGTAAGCTAATAAACAAACTTATGTATAATAACTTTTTTCGGTAAAAATTCTTTTACTTGAGTTAAAAAAAATTGCAATCAAACAGCTTCCAATTGTGTTTGATCATTTCCACGTGATCAAGTTGTAAGTTTCTACAACTTTTTCAGGTTTTATTTTATTTCAACAAAGTTTCAGGAAATAGCGTCTTTAACAAATATTTGTTAAAGCTTTTACTAAATAACTGCATACACTATGTCACTATTTCACTTGAACATCGGAGTTTAACAAATCTGTGTTAAACTATTCCCATCACTTGACAGAGATGTGGAAAGAAAATCGGCCGAATCGTTAACAATAATTTGTTAACATCTCTGGTTGCTGTTACTGAATCTGCCGTCAGTCAAATGAGTTTAACAAATCTTTGTTAAAGCGTATACTATTCTCTGCACTTGAGAGAGCTGTGGAAAGAAAATCGGCCGAGCTGTTAACAATAATTTGTTAACATCTCTGTTCGCTGTTGCTGAATCTACCATCAGTAATAGGAGTTTAACAAATCTTTGTTAAAGCGTGAACTTTTCCCCTTGACAAAGATGCAGAAAGAAAATAGGCCGAATTGTTAACAATAATTTGTTAACATCTCTGTTCGCTGTTACTGAATCTACCGCCAGTCAGATTTCGGAACATAACAAATATTTGTTAACGATTATATTAGAATCCTCAGGTGGCAAAAATATTAAATGGGTATCGGCTGGATATCACTGTTTTAACAATATTTGTTTATATGTTTAATCTTTAAAATTATCAGTCTGATTTCAAAATCTTTTATATAAAAAATAAATATATCATGTAGTTTTTAGTTTTAAAAGATGGCGAATGAACATCAAAGTTATGCATATTTCCCGTCAACATATTTGTCAAAAAAACTAAAATTCTGAGTGAATAAATATTATAAAAAAACTATTATAGCATTTATAGAAACCAATATTAATTTTACCGGTTTTAAGCCTTCGCAAATATACTGTGATCAATATTTTTTTGCTGATGATCATACATATTCAAGAGAGATATAATATAAATAACATTTTTCGCTTATCAAACTCCGGATCATATCAGTTATTGTATAATACATGTATCTTAATCAAATCAAGTCCCCAAAATAAAATTAGCTAGTAAAATAGTATATTAATTTTTATTAACAACATTTTATTCATTACTTAAGATAATCAATATTCATATTTACAAACAAGATGATAATTATAATATAAACAGTTTCAGAAAGTAAAACATTACCATACTAAAAACAATTTTAAGCAGTAATTCTAATGTGAACGTAACAGAAAGAAAAGTATTATTTCAAACATGATTAATTTACACCAGTCATGTCTATACGGATATATACAGATCAAAAACCCACAGGATAGTGAAAAGTAGGGTGACATTATTTGCAACATCTTGAGAGTGTGTTGACCGAAAACAATTCAAATCTGCCAAGGCACTCTAAAGGTTAAAATGCCTGTTGTTGCGTATCAAATGTCTCAAATTGGAATTGCGTAACGAGGTCTCTCGTGGAAAGCGTGAAACGGAAAAACTAGAATTATCTGCAATATTTTCCGAGCGTTTCTTTATCCACTGACCATATATTAGCATTTTTATAGTTAAAAACATAACTAGTGTCAAAATAAGTTATTAGATTGTTGCACTTAAAATAGTGATGGTTATTTCACTGGAAGATTTACACAATCGTTGTTATTTTATAAGTACACGTATTCATATTATATTCATTTTGATTTTCAAAATAGGAAAAGAGTAATGGACGACATGTTGCTTTTATTTTTTTTTTCAATATGCCATAAAAGCAGAGCTGTGTTAGTCTTCATTGTAAATCATATTATAGTTTGGATTTATCCAACTGAACCCTAAAATGTATCACACCAGACAAAAAATATACGACCGTGTATATTCATCTCTAGTGTTACCCTTCATACAAACAACTTAATGTTGGTTATACACAACATGATTAGTGAACAATATATCTGTCCAGGGCCGTCTACATCATCTATCTGTCCAGGGCCGTCTACAATCATCGTTGCACGTTCATCGATACGTAAAGAATATTCTCAAAAATTCTCCAACAGCAAAATACCGTTCAATAAAATTAAGCATAGATAATTTAACCATTTTATCAACCAACGTTCGTTAGAATCGATGTAATGTTCAATATTCAGCTAAAAATAAATATATTTGATAACTATTAAATGTGGTTAGCATTGAATAGTAACTTTTACTATAAAGGTTTCAACCGTGAAAAATTGTTGTTCAAACAATAACAATATACACACATATATATACACCAAGTGTAAAGATAGCCAGGACTTATCCCCCTGTTGGTAAGCTCGTGCATGAGGAGACAAGTTGTAGACATGGGGGTTTCTTGAGTGAACACTGCCAGTGTATAAAATCATAAAACATTTTTCGAAAAGATATTTGAGGAAATATCATACCTTAGAAAAGTGTGTAAAACAAAATAAATATACTTTAACGCTTGCAAATGTATATAGTTTCATGTGCATTCCATAATAGTTCGGATACCAAGATTGGCGAGTTCCTTTGAACAAAAAGTTATGAATTGCAAATGCATTTATTCGAATGTCACTTTTGTTTTCTTAACGCAATATATTTATTCACGTGTTCTTGATAATTGTTTGAAGTCACGGAGTTTATTTGGTTGTTTTCCACCACACCTTGTATTTTAAATAATTCGTGTTGATACTTTGCGCATTGTTATCATTTATAATAAATGATTTGCGTTTTTCACATTTGTGAAAAACATTTTGCCTTTTACATTGAGCCAAGTGGCAAAAACAGTAAACAAAAGATGCCCCTTTCCGCAGTCCGGCATAAATCTTTCCGTTGATTTATTCTTCAACTCCAACCTCATTTGTAGTTTTCTGATGAACCTGTAATTATAAACAAGCGTCATTCTATTTATGTATAATCAATTATTCTTTTCAAAAATACAAACAGTAGCGACACTACTCTAAAATAATCGGATATCAGATTGTTAATAAGTCATGTTTTATTCGAGTTTGTAAGTGTATAAAGTATTTTTATATTACGTATAATTATCCTCAAACGAAGGAATGACTAACTGCTCACATGTTTGGGAGGAGAAACATAGATAACGTTTAATGTTGTACATTGACAATTTTTTACAGTTTACTTTTGGTTAAGATATTATACAGTTCTTTGGTTATGTAATGTATCGCTTACCTGACCGGCGACGTTTCCAGATTCTTGTTGACCAGTCGTAAACGGCAAATGTGAGCGAACCTAGAAACGAGAAAAAATATTTAACTTATTTGGCGGAATAGGGTATTTTTGTGTGTCATAAGTTTCTGTTTACTTTGTAGTTACAAATAATTATCCACCAATAAGAGGTTCCTTTAACAGTCGAAAAGCATTTTACGCTCAGTGGCTCATTGAAATTGTTTTATTGACCATTAGGCTCAAACATCACAGCGAGATACCAACATATAATTTGTGTTATCTTTTAACCACAGCCATGAAAGTACCAGCACGATATTTTTCCTTGCAATGATTATATCAAAGAAAATTCAGCAGAGCAAGGGAACAAGCCACTAAATTTAGTGTCTGGCCTGTACAATAGAAAATATTTTAGCACTTACATTTGTATTATGTTGCTCATGAATGCTACATTTTGCAGTTAGTTTTTTTCTGGGGATATAAACCACAGAAGAATGTTGCAGGAATAATTGTTATAGTATAATGCTGTTACAAATATTTTTTGTACAAATCCTGAAAATTTTAGAAATAATTGTGTATTTAAACCATTTTAACAGATTTTGTATAAATGTGTTGTTATTATTTAAAATAATTATCTGGAACACATAAATAAACTAAACAGTCACCGTAACAAGAAAAGAGGAACAAAATTCAAAACATTCCTGTCCTGACATAAGGTAAGCAGGGCAGCTAATCTTTCACTGTTTAGCCAGTTATTCAAAAAATCAATGTAGTGAAGGGCTTATAAGTATATATTATCGTAAACATTGGTTAAGAGCCTCAATTCCGTGAGAGATTAGCCACATAATTGGACTCCCGCTGATAGGAAGGAACAGTTAGTTAAAGGAATGAGCCGTTATATTATGATCCTACGGACCACACCATAATGTCCTCGGTCAGAGGCGGGAGGGTCCATAAACTGGGAATAAACAACAACAAAATATTATGATCCTAGTGAGAGTGTTAAATGGGATTTATCATTTTACCGACACACAACGGAGCAACCTGAATAAAAAATCTTTCTCGTGGCAGATCATTCTTCATGTGTCTGCCATTGGATCAAACTGGATCAAGCAATATTATTTTAAGTACAAATGTACGTTAGCTAAAGCCCTTCTAAGCATGCGTAAATTAATTCTACCCATGGACACTAAAATTTATATTTTCTCGAAATTTCTGATTAACCTCACGATTCAGAATATCATGTATGTCCTGAGTCTTATTATTAGATTGTAAAACCCACATATGTCTAAATAAATGTATAAATATGAGTTATAAGTGAATTATAAATAACAACTAAATTATTATTTTCTTTTAACTGAAAAGTGGTTTTGTTAGAAATGTTGACACTATTTTAAAGGCATTATATACAAATGTATATGTCAATTTCTGAACTACCAAAAGCACATCAAACAAATGACCTATTCCCGTATCGCGTTCTTTGTAATATTATGATCTACACAGCGCATTAGTTGTCTAATTCATACAACTGCTGCTGTAAAAAAACATACATATATCCGTAGACGTTAATTGCTCTAACACTTAAAAATATATTGATTTTGATTTACCTGAACTATAATCTACACAACGTATACACTTCCAATAAATGTCATCATCATGCATATCATTCAATTTTCTGGTAATCTGTACCTCTTCCTATTAATCTTTTTCGAGTCGTTTATTTATTTAAAGTAATACGATACGTTTTAAAATTTAACGCTCATAGATTTTGGCTTCAGAGCGTTAAGAATAAACATGTTTTGTCTCATTCCAACAGAAATAAACAAGTTTGAAAAAAAACGTGCGGTTGAACTAAAATTATAATGAGTATGTTAGTCGCCTTGTCACGAGACTTATTGACTTTTTGATGACTTAGCGGTGTAGTCTTTCTGATTAAAAATTAGCAGTTAGCATTCAATTTGATTGTCTCTACTTTAATGAATGGGAATATATTCTCTTGAAACGGACATTCACAATAACAACAAAACAATAATAAATGTACTTATAATAATGCATCCGTTTTTATTATGACATGTATCATGGCTATCTTCATCGTATTATCATAATAATTTGTCATACAATGAAATTTCTTATCACGTGATTAAAACTTAGTTTTGGCTATCCCGCTAAGCATGAATGACCCTTTCTGGCGCGGATGGACCCACACCATTTAGGAGTGGGCATGCGGATTGAACCATCCAAATATAACGATCTAGACTCATAAACGATTCGAACCAACACCGGCGATGTTCAGCAAATGACAGTAGACAGCCGTAGCCACGAAGTCATCTTTTATCTAAGTTACAGTATGTCCGTAAGACAAGAATTTACTTTGTTTTCCAAGATGACTGATCCACATAATAAAATCAGAACGGTCTCAGTATTTTTTTGTGATTATTATATTGTTATTGGTATATTATTATATAGTAATTAGAAAGTTACTTACATTCAAATTGTTTTCCTTCCACCAACATTTTTCCTTTCTCTGGTTAGCGTTTCCATTTCATCTGATATAAAATACGTTTTCATTGTCTTAACACAGCACTTGGTCATCGGTTCCTCTTTACACCACAATTTATTCATATCACGCTGATACATGACTATTTGAGTTACTGGTCTGTTCTTTTCTTTACCCAATAAAACTAAACATGTTTGCAAAATGTATTAATAGTTCATTTTTACATGTACAATCGAGTGTTCAATTCATTTTCATAAAAAAATTATAGTCTTATTGGCATGTTTACTCATCCTTTCACTTTAACTTTGAATCTTAATTTGTTATCTTTACCCCAAGACATCTGGAGTTCATTTATACCATGAAATCTCCAATCAATATTAGAGCAGCATGATTGACCTATACATTCCCGCCAGGTCATTTCTATTCACACGTGGTCTTTAGAGTATTAATGTTAATGCCCACCCGATGCATAATGATAAAGAATCTTACAGAACCATTTGCTCAATACATTTTATCCATGTTATTAGTAAAGCACTAAATAATGTTCCTCGGTTCACTTTATTTTAGTAAATGCAACTTTTACCCATTTAAAAAAATTAAAACTCTCGTTTTTCAATCAACTTGATAGCCAAATCGTTGTTTGTTGTATGCATTTCTATCTCGTACTTAAATGGTAATATAGTGACAAAAAACATCAGAAAAAGTTTTAAAATAATAAATGAAGCTAACGTTTAAGAGTAAACCAGTGCATAGTATCAATTAGCGCTGCAGATTATTGTTCTTCCTGAACTATTATTAAATGTTTCACACGAAGATTTAAACCAAAAAAACATTAATAGTCTTATCTATGCAAATCAATTTAATAATAATTACTTTTTATTAAGTCATTATTATGAAAATATTAGTCCGTATCTTTTGATGAATAACGTATAACATTAAAATTAATTAATTTATTAACATTCTTTCTTTACAAATGTAACCCTTTCCACCATATAATTTATGGGATGGGCGACCAGTATAGATCCAGATCAGCCAGCACATCCGTGCCTTCTGATCAGTATCTGCACTGTTCGCTTTTTAATTTATTAGGTTATTTCAAATCAAAAAGCGACCAGTGCAGACCCTTATCAGATGGCACGTATGTGCCGGCTGATCTGGATCTACAATGGTCGCATATGCGTAAAAATGCGTATTTATGGAGGAAAGAGTTAAAATGGTTTGTTTACCGGTAACAACCTTCGGGTATCCGTCTTGATGGTTCTATTTAATAAAATTAAAAAAAAACAACTTTAACATAATTATTTTTTTAATTTCTTAGTTTCCTTTTCTAATTTCTGTCGATCCATCTTTTTTTCTGATAGATAATGGAATGTAAATACAGAATAATCAACTGACTATCAGATTTAGTTTTCTTGGTATAATTTTTGGATGATAGACGAACTTGTCACAGAACATAGCACCAATCTTGAAGCAATGGTCATTGTATATTTTCTCTGAAAATATGACCTTTTGAACTTAAAGCAATCTAACACGAGGAACATTGTTCAGTGGCACTTAATGCGGTGGGCACAGTGATTCCTGTACGCAGAGAGCGGGAAACTGCTATATAAATTATGTTAAACATCGAAAGCATTAAGCTACAAGTCTAGAAATACCCTAGTTTTATTGCATCTCGTCGTCAAGTTCTTATAGAAACACAAACTGCTAGACTGATAACTTCACGCTCCCAGGCTTCCAGGCATATACTATACGTTGCAAACTTTACAAACATAGGATTGGTGCATTTTTGACATTTGAATTAAAGAAACAAAAATAATATTTCGCTGCATTCTTAATGCTTGAATTCATGTAAAAATAACAATATAAAAATATACTTTAATTTGTAAATTCTGCCGTTCAATATTATTTCTTTGATTTGATTTACTAAACAATCTGCAAGAAATATATTACGTACACATTCATGAATCTAAAAGTTCATGTGGTCTGCGATCATGTAATTAGGTTAATGTTTCTCAGTATGCTGGTCAGCTCAGCAGTCTATCAAGATTTATGGCGATTTAACTGTTATCGCTGATTACTGTGGAATTTCGCGGATCATTCTTGTTCTGTTCTGCTGAGCAATACTAATACCGAGTCAAACATGCATACATTTTTAGAGTAAACAATCATACAAATGATTATGTATATGCCTATTCAATGGCGTTTTGCTGTAATTGCATGCTTTTTAAGTATAATCAATCAACCCATGTACTCACAAATAACTTGAAATAAGTACAATAATATTGAAGTATAGTAGTCTCTGTGAATACTATTGTTAATCATTGATCTCTAGACCGCCAATTACATGTAATAGCATTTGTTGGTCATTTGATGTTTGTTTGTTTGTTGTTTTTTTTAAAATAGTTTCGATTTTAAGTCGTAACAGTGGTCAATTTTACCAGAAAATAGTGACTTTTAATGAAAATATCTTCCACAACCGTTACAGTTTATTTTTACTATTGTAAAGTATTCAATAAGCAAACAAGTTTTTCAAATGCCAATTATTATAAACAATATAAATAGAAAGCCACTAAATCACAATTTGTCAAACCTAAATCTGTCACGAATGTGCAAAACGTACTATTTATCGTGAAAAAGTAGTGTTGTATTGGTGAGTGGAACTGACAGTGATATGTGAATTGTGAGTTTGATAATTATTAAATACCATTTTAGATTGGAAATCCCATGCCAACAGTGAATTTGGGTGTACGCTGTTAACCAGTGAATGCCCCCCTCTAGATTCGGATCCACTGCACAACAAGCAAACACACTTTTATATTCGTATCCACTGTCAGCAGTAAGTTTAATAGATATTCGCCCTACACGAACACAAAATACATTTAAGAAATCACAACTAGCAGCGAGTTGTTTCCGCCTAAGATAGAGATTACGTGATAGGTCGAATTCACTGCAATTGGTGAGTTGTTGTTGTTGATGTTTCGTAATGCATAAACTTCGAATAGCCTTCTTGATTCGAATCCACTGCCAAGAGTGAGTTGAGCGCTAAGTTTTGCTCTACAAAACATTGTTGTTGATGCACATATTCCAAACTGTTCTATAAAGTTTAACGTAATTTCTGTTTGACGATGTTATCGATACTTTTATCTGCTTAGTGTTCACACTTATTAGTTGGCCAATCACAATCGCGGCTTTGTCAACATTGTTGTTGCTTTAAAACGTGTAGAATTCTGATGGTGGAGACAGTCATTTAATTTTGAACAATGTATTCAGCCAGTACACATCAACTGACAACTGAGGGTGTGGTTTTTGAAGCATTTGAAGATTACGTCGTTCATACAACGTTTTCAAAATAGGAATTACGCAATTTTTATTATTTCACATGTTGATCAAGGATGTTTTTCTTTTTTACTGATACCACTGTACTAGCAGTTTACACCTAACACAATCGGATATAATTGCTATCTCATAGACGAACATTGTTAATCCAGATCATCCGGTACATCCGTGATCAGACGGCACGAATGTGCCCACTTATCTTGATTATACACTGCTTTCTTTTAGTTTATTTATTTTATTTTTTTGCCAAGATGCGAACAGTGCACATAAGGCGGTGCGGATTAGCCGGTAGATATGGATCTACACTGTTTGCACACATGATAAAACCCGTATTTATGACGAAATGGGTTAAAGCAGTTTTTACTTTTTATTCCAAAGCGACAATTTGTCAGAATAATGTGAATAAAAAGGAACAAAACATTATTATTTATAGCAAATTCTAACATGATGCGATGTTTTTCCAATTGAATACATGTAACAGTCACTGTGATAAAACACATTATAAAATATCGCGCGTCGGCGTAACGGGTTTGCCGTAACTAGAGGTCGGTATAAACTTATAACGTGACGACATAAATTTTCGCTGGGATTTAATTTCGCTCGTTTGTGATATCACATAATAAGCGAAACTTTAGCGCATAATATGATGATTCAACAGTAATTCAACGAGATATCATTTATACAAGATGGCCCGGGACCAGCCCAAGCGCGGGCGCCGAGAATCTACATATTGGCATCAGAAAACGCCATTTTTAACATTCCGTATCTGTTATTATATAAGATTGATGATAAGTCAGTTTACAGATAAATATGATCATGACAAGTTCTTTGCTTTTCTGATGCCAATATGTAGATTTTCAACTCCCCCGCTTGCGCGGGTCCCCAACTAGTATTTAGAAAAAAAGAAAAACATTTTTTTTGTGGGACAGTTTTATTCGTTATAAATTAGGTAATAAAAATAAGAAATTAAATAAACAAATGTAACAACATAAGAACAAAACAAAATAACTGACACTGACTGGCGCAGCTACGTAAGTATATTGTTCGATTAATTTTAGCAATTTTTTAATCTATTTGTAGCGTACATTTCTAATTTTAGCCTTAGTTGTTTTCCGGTACATTTCTAAAAATGAAATGTCAACTTTAGATACTCATATATCATAGCTTTGGAGACAAAGAACAGAATAACCTGAGATCGCGCTGTATCTCCCACAAATCGGCGAACCTCTTCGTTTTATTGGTATAGATACTTACATAAAACAATTATAATTTTATGGCAAAGTTTAGCTGACGTCAACGCGCCATTTTAACGACGCCATGTGATTTCCGTAATTAAATGCAAAATTGAAATATACAGTTCTAACGACGACTGGACAGCAAAAGATATGCGGTTTGATGAACATGTAATCAAGTCTTCTATTCAATCTTTGAATTGTCATCAATCTTTGAATAAGGTTAAGGGAATAACACTAAAAGCCGTACTTAGAACCCATTTGCGTTTATAACAATGCGTTAAAATTTGGTAAAATATATTTCGATTGTTCACTCAGTTATGTCGTGTTAGAATCGAACTTATACATAGAGCTCGCTCTTCTAGCGATAAAGTGTGAGATTTATTGCGCGCCATCGTTCATATAAATTTTGTAGATATATCCTTTCTTATCCGAACTCCGCCCCAGGATAAATCCTGCGATATATCACCGGAAGTTATGTATTATTTTATATCAACTAACAAATCATGCTAAATTATTAAGATTATCACATGACAATGTTATATATGAACATACCTGGGTGTAATCAAAATAATGTTATTTTCCCGTTTGGGGTTTTCTTACAAACACGTGCCAAAAAACATTCTTTTAAATACCCAATGCTCTTAATTGCTAAAAATGGAGTGTAAATTTCATTTTTTATTCGAAATATAACAAAATCGTATGTACACATAATGAAATGATCAAGTATAAGCGAGCAACACGGCTGTTAACTTTCGCGCCATATTACCACGATACTACAACGTGGAAGGAGCTAGAAGATCAAATGATTGCGAACACCAAATAAGTTAGAATTCAAGTTCCATGATCCACAAAAAAATGGAGAAAGCTATCTCCGCCTGCGGTCTAGCTTCGCCGTGTCTACTTTCTGTAGATCACCAATATTGAACTCTAACAGATACAGTACATAGGCGTTTTGATAACCATATATTTTTGGCACCGTATTTGCGATACCGCGTTTAAAATAGGGTCTTTTCAGTTAGAAATCAGTAATTTTCTTAAATGTAAATAAATCCCAACTTTCCTGTATGTTTTGAATAGATGAAATAATTTTGTTTACTGAACATTGAATATTGGGAATTACACATTGCATATTACTACCCGCGCCGCCTAGCCCCGGGTTGAGGGCAACTCAATATTTACACCAATAAACAGTAAAATTTTGATCCATCCCAAACGATGGTATGCATATGACGGTGAACATGGAACCTTCAATGCGGTATTTTCAGATTAATATCATTCCATGTTCAGCGGCGTATGATCCCCAGATAAAAGAAAGGGTTTGAGAAAACAATGGGCGGAACTAAACAAAACAGAATTTTGACAGGGGATCTGAGAATATAAATCCTGCATATCACAGACACCGCCAAAGGCAAAGTTTATAAAGCAGGAAGTATATCCTTGGGGTGATTCAACACTATCCGAATCTATATTGGCTGGGATATTGAAACCACCCATATAAAAACTGGCCGTTTGTGTATGTTTCTTTTTCCGGGGCGCATATGGGCAGTCTTATTAGGTTGTACAATTTTAAGCAGTATAATGTCTTGTGCGTTGTTAAATATTGACATCTGAGTGACATGTCATATTCGTCTACTGGATTTGACAGTCAAAACCTAAATGTTAATGACATATACGTTGTGATATAAAATAAATAGAATTGAAAATTATAGCAAAATCAGATACATCATCATTATCGTGTGACAAAAGACATCTGTCCATCATCACCAATATCATCATAGGGAGAACCAGCACTCAAACCATTATCATCATCATCGTTACCATCATCAATAACACGGAAAATATAAATGTGCTTATCACCATTATCAACAACAATTCTTTTTTCAATTATTAAGACGACCGCCATTGTCATAGGGAGAATCACCATGATCACCATCATCATCATCATTATCATCATGTCATAAATCACATTATGTTAAATTGTTGCACGAATACATAAAACTAAACTTGTATTTTATCTGGTGTTTTTTCCTATGAAAGAAAGAATGTAAAATCATTATGTGATGATGATGACAATCGTGATGCACATTGTAATGATGATGATAGCAGTGGCAGTGGTAATCGCGTGCTTGTGTAATGATGTGAGGTCGTTATTAAAGATAGATGTGTTAATGATGATGATGATGACGATAGTGATGATGGTGTTGATGATGATAATTTAGATAATGTTGATTATGAAGATCATTATATCCGCCATAAATATAAGTCATAAATAAGGTGTTCAATACAATATAATTGTTAAAAAATAAGTTTTCTGTCAAAACTTATGACAAAAGTGATTTATTCGTTTCCAGGTTCGTTTTCCTTTGTCCGCCTTTTCTGTGTAATAAATTCATTTTAGTTTGCAAATACAAACTAAAGCCAAACGAATATACAAAATAATGTACCACATTTTAAGTATCATATGTTTTATTCCGCTAATATCACTTTTATACATAATCTGTTAGGTTTTTCACTCATATTACATAGCGGATCTTCATGCACAGTGTATAGAAGAAGTTGAAACAAAACGTTTGCATTCATATTTTGAGTTAATGAAAAGTTTTATCTGCAACATGGGTTATACTTTTGACAAAGTGAAACTGAACTTGAGTGGCGCGTGGCTGAGGGTGGTGGTATTTCAGCGCAAATTGCTTAAATTTACTGGTAAGGCTATTTATTTGCTGTGTATTTACATGTATGATGTCTCTAGATTAGTTTTCGCAAAAAGCAGATTTCAATACATTGACTCAATAGCTTAGTTAGAATAGAAGATATGAAGCTTTGCTGGGAGTCTATGGGAAATGAATTGCTGTAGTCTAACCTAAATTCACAACTTATCACACACGACCAACTATTCAGCCAATGAAGTGCTGCAAATCAAACCTTTGAACAATGAATATAATTATACACCGACAGCTTAAATAGTTTTAACAAAAAAGCAGATATAAAGGCGTTGGCTCAATAGCTCATTTGAAATAGGAGATTTGAAGCTTGAATAGGAGTCTATGTGAGTTAAATTACTGTAGTCAAACCTAAATTCACAACTGAACATACACCAACTGCTATTTAGCCAAATAATTGTTACAAATCTGACCTTTGAACAATTACAGGTTGAACTATTGGCAAATCTCGTAAGGGTAAGGATTAATGATCAAAATACGAGTGTGATACAAACAATAATTTATTGTCACTTTTAATAACTTTTAAATCACGATTATAACGAACTGAGAAAAATGTTATTTCATTCACTTTTAACACAATAGAAAATCTTCATCATTTATTTCAACGTATTTCTAAACTATTAGGTGCTTAAGAGAGAGAGAGAGAGGGAGAACTAGATTACACGGCTTATCAGATACAGGCAATTTTATCTCTATTTACATTAACCGATTCGATACAGATATTGGAAATTCTACAAACTAAACTTTGTTTGACCTAAGAATAGCCTGCTTCTAGACTTGCTCCCGTCCCTATATTCTGTTTTATTTTTTATCCGTCATCCAAAAATATATCAAGAAAATTTACCCTGCACTTTGTTTTTCTGTTGTTTTTTTACATTCCCTTAGCTCCCAAAACTGCGACAGAAATCAGAATTAGAAACTAAGAACTATAAAATAATAATTTAAAAACAAAATATATCTAAAATATTTATACAGGTAACTAAAATAGAACCATCTAGCCGTCTGCCAGGCTAGCCTTCTACCCTCAAACTAAATGTTCTGTGAGTGTGTTGTAAATGCGATTAAAGTAGTCACGTGATAGAAGTGTGTTCAAACTTCTGGAATTGCAGAAATTAAGCTGAAGTGGGTTGTTATTGCAAATCACTTAAGAAGTTATTGAGCAAAAAAGTTGTTTCATTTTGAATCAAAGCAGAGGCTTCTTAAGACTTGTAGTGACTTTTTTAATGCAAAGGGCTGTTTAGATGACTGTCTTTTCAACAAAACAATAATTCAAAATATGAAAGCAAGTCGTGTTGTTAAGTTGGGAGTCTTTGTGAATATTATGTTTCGTTATCGAAGTTCGGATATTATTTTTCAGATGATAAAGATTTGGTTTGTCTTATGACACGCAAATTTGTGGATGGTATCTCTAAAATGGTAAGCGTTATATGTTTTATAACAGTAACATAAAATTTGTATTATGTTTGTTATCTTTTCCAAAAATCTTATTTACGTTTGATTGTTTTGAAAGCACGGTCTTAAAGCCGCCAGCGTTATCAATCGTGAAAATTTGTGATAACTTAATATTCTAAAATGTCTTTTGTAGTTCTGGTCACATGAATGTCTCTTATTACGTATTATACTAAAACCATACTATATTTGTGATGTTTAAACTCAGGCTTACTAGGTTTATCAACTTTTGTTAAAAAAATAAGCCGAGATTTTAGAAAAATGGGCCCGCTGACCAATGCTTATATGTTTGGAGAACATGTTCCTTTATTTCCGTCATTTTCATATTCGTTTAGTGAATTGCTTATGTATATGCTGTTATTTTGTGTTGATATATATATATTTACGTTTAAGATATGAGAATGTAGAACACGAACATAAGTTGAAGCATGTACAGATCAGGTCAACATTCCGCATAAACACTGATAGGTAAGTATTCCCCTTACATTTATATTTTATCAGTAATAAAGGTGTTCTTTTGTTATCGTTTAATGTGTATCGCTGTAAACAATTGGGTTGTTTATAGTATGCATTTATTTTAAAAAGTAAATAATGAGCTTAAACTTCTTGAAAGTATTATGTTTCAATGACGGGATAGGGTCTTAATAATAAATCATAAATCATTTTATATAGCGCGAGGTAAAATTTTTTGATGTGTTCTATAAAAGCGAGTAATTGTCCAACACATTCGTAGACGTTGAAGTATTCTTTAGATAGAACGCGTTCCTCCAACAATCATTACAATATTCTACAACATTAATTTGTACATGTTTTGCATGTCATATGCTAAACTCCTATATTCGAAGAGAGGATGTTGCATATTCAAGATCGTGACAATGCAGTAAATAACGTTTAACCCTTTCCGCCACGCGTTTTTTTAACGAGCGGACAGGCAGTGTAGATCCAAAACAGTCCGCACAAGCTTGCCGTCTGATCAGGATCTGCACTGTTAGCTTTTCGGTAAAAATATGTTAATTAATCAAAAAGCGAACAATATAAATCCTGATTATACAGCACGCTTGTGCCGGCTGTTCTGGATCTACACTGTTAGCCTAGCCGTAAAATCGAGGAAAGTGTTGAAAAGTGGACAATTGTAACAGGCTGGCAAGTCTAAATTTATTCTTGACATTTGTTACTTATATAGTTGCAGTGTTTTCGGTTTATGAAATAATGATATTATTGATGAAAAAGCAACATATGCATATCAGGAATCGCCACACTCAAAAAACACAGCCTCTCCACGCAGCGAAAAAGAAGAGAGGAAGATAGAGAGAGCGCATGTTTTATATATGTATGTCAATTCAAATAGGACGCCACAAACAATTAATAAACAAGAGAACCTTTGGGGATACCGCCTTGGAACGGTCAGTGGCAAAACAAATTGCCACTGGGGGTTTAAACCAGGTTCTAGGGTGCACCAACCTCACACTTGCCCCAACAGGTTCTCGTATCACAAAACAAGTACAAATTGTCTTGGTGAAGAGTGGAGCACAATTAGATTGTGAAAATTGTGGCGACCTAATGACATTCACCGAAACAACTTCAGTAAATATATTCAAATTAATGAACTGTTACAGCATTTTCATCCCGTTAGCTACAGTTTCATTTTCTTTCTTTCTTGCAACCTTATACATTGTAAAACATGCAGGGCCTTATGTTTTCACCCGAACACCCTTGATATACAAAAAGGAACGTGAGTTATTGTACCTTTTACTATTTAAAGAGTTGAAAATTGATATTTTAAAGAAGTGATAGCACGCATATTCATAGAACAATGATTAATGATCATAAACAAAGTCTCATATAATATTTTGAATTCACAAAATGTCTTAGATATGTTTGTTTCTATATGTTTTTATAAACTTTATTTATCTTTTAGAATATGGTTGATGGTTAACTGATTAAGAAAGTGAAATAAAATATTATAAAAGAAGTAAAACCATATTAATTTAATATGACATTTCTTTTGAAAAATCTTATTTGTCGCCAGGCTAGCCATTTAATGTTTTGCAACATATAACATGTCATTTTCTTCGGATTCTAAAGATGATTGCTTGATTATTGCAATTCGACAACATTTATAAAAATGTGCAGTTAAGTTTTCTTTATCTGAACTGATTTATAGCTAACACCCAGATTGAAATTGTGCAAGCTACCTTAATTGTGGATAATGATTACTGACATGTTCATGTAATTTCCTTTTTATCCGAATGACTTATCGTTATAACCTCCAAGAGAAAGTTAAGTTCATGTTATGCAAAATTTTATCGCATTATTTAGAAAGGAAGACATCTGTACAAAAATGATTTAACATCCCCGAATCTCCTGGATTTCTTATCTGCTAGTTAATCAGTTACATCATGACATAACGATTAAGCACTTCACCCCAGGAATCATAAAGTTGCCCAAGAAGCTTAATGAGGTATCCAATTACAAAGTGAGGTGTACTGGTCGAATAAAAGAATTCACCAGTCCTGAAGACAATCACATTTGTTTTGTTATGATTTTCTAATTTACATAAACGACGTACATAAAAAAACCCGAAGAAGTGATACAGACAGGCATAATTATCTCAAACACTAAGACACTTGCAATTTATTTTCAACGGATTTATAGAATAGTTAAGATCATTAAAAAAAAGTATTGCAAATCAACCCCCCTAAATCAGGCTGTATTTTTCATTAATGACTAATAACAATTCCTATAAAATAGCTGTTTTAATTGGCATAAAAAGTATATCATTTTCTGCAAGAACAAAACAGTAGAAAAGTAACAAATCTTTGTGATTTTGGAAAGATCATGTTAACATTACACACTTTAAGATCTAGGAGTTCGTCGTAATGACAAGAAAGAAAAGAAATAGAAATCTCTTATTCGTCAAACATCACAAAACGAGATTGTAAACTTATCCGTAAAACTCTTCAATTAGAATTTTGAAATATTGTTTATACTTCCAAGACGCTTAGCATATACATGTAACACAATGATAGGTTTTTTTGCATAAAATGCACTATGAAAAAATCAAGGTTTTTGTCTGCTCCTCCTCTCCTCCTAGCTTTTATTTGTTTATCTATTTAGAACTCATTGATCATTTTATGTTTTGTATGAAATTAAGGTAAGAATACACATTGTGTTGATAACGCGCGCTGCTCTATCATCTGACTGTGTAACCGTTTTACACCATAATTTTATTGCAAGTTGCTATATACTAACGCTATATCTACCTTTTTATTAAACGATTCGTACGTCTGCGTTTATTTTGCTCTAACATTATATAAGCATGTACTCAAAATATGTGATTTCTTGAGGAGAGCTTTCCCGTTTCTGGGAATCTCATCTTAGAAAAAGATATGCCACTTTCTGACAGTATTTACATTTTACTTAAAAAAATACTAACGGAACACAAGCCGAAAATATAAAGATTGAAACATTACTAGTTTGTTTCAACAGATTATACGCAATGATCATACGTACTTTTTCTTTTTATATGTCGCAATTTTAAACACCGTAAATATCGGTCTTAACTAATTTTAATGAATTAAGTAGATATAAATCTGGTAAAAATATACATCTCAATCTTGAAAAAAATATCTAGTTTTGGTGCTGATCGTTATTTAGTTACACATGTGAGCCATTTATTCTGTCAACCGTGACGTGCTTTAACAGTTTTTTTTCTATTTTGTTGCCAATAATGCCATATTATTTTTAAATTATAGGCAAATTAAGACGAGCTAAATTTGCCTAGGCTGGAGCGACCAGCGGAATTTCCTCACAGTAGGATAAATAAAAAAACAAAATCATCAACCTCTGAAGTCATGCAAAGCGATGCAATTTTCGCATGATGAAAACAAACGCATTTGTTAAGCGGCTAATACAACAAAAAAGCACCCGAACAGTCATCGCCAATTTATTAACATCTTATTTAGACCATTACAACAAGAATAAATAACAATAGTTTATTAGAGTTTATCTCAATGATGAACATCTTGTACTTGTTTGTTCATAGAAAGCCTGTATGGACATTTAGTGAGGTTGGTGCACAATAGCACCTTGTTAAACACACCCAGCGGAAAAATTATTTTACAAAGACCATTTCAAGGCGAAAATCCATTAGATTCTCTTGCTTTTACTCATTTTATAGGTTATATATTACTTGCATTTCTAAACTTTTTTTCTGTGGCAATTTAAATTTCATCTTTTGCTAACTTTCATGTCTTTTTATATTTAATTTTAGGTACATTAGTCATCACTACTGAAGCTGGAATCACGGAATAGTTAAAACAATACAAGCAGATGTGAAAGAGAAAATGTTATTGGTATCAACGTTCATGCTGTGAAATGGTCGCTATAATTTTCCAGGAATCTACACATATCATTTCTAGATTTCGGATTTTACATAGTGTTTAAAAATGGAAAAGACAAAGTGCCATCTTACCAACGCTATGTATCATAATACATGAATCAAAGCACTGAAAGTGCTGGAAGCCGGCGGATCGTAAACATGATCAAAATAAAACAACCCCATGATGTGCAATGTAACAGGACTTCCAGTTTTATTCCAGCCATTGTAAATATATAATATCTGAACAGAATGAAGAAACTCCTATGGAAGACACATGTCATTTGCTTGCAAAAATGCACAAACCACTCATAATAAAACTGGTCAAAATATTTAACAAGATGGTCCATAGGACCCTATGTCGCCCACCTGTCAACAACTGCTCAAGAGTCAGTGGATGCGAATGCAATTGCCATAATAGCTTTCTTTGGTGTTTTTTTTTTATGGCCATAACTCTGGAATTCCTGACGGAATCTAGCCGGTTCAAGAAAGGAACCAAGATCTTATAGTAACTCAATTATTGTACAAGTCTGATTAAATGCAAATCAAAAATGAAGCTGCTTTTGTGCAGACATGTCTAAATAGTTTATTTTGGCACTTAACTCCGGAATCCATAATGCCAGATTGCAATTTCAAGAAAGGAACTAAGATGTTATGGTAATGGAAGTGAATATCAGACCAAAATTAAGACCACTCAAAAGCAGACAAGCTTTTCTGATAACTTGACCTAGTGATCTAGTTTTCAAGATCACATGAGCCAGTTGCGAAATTGACCTAGATATCATTGAGATAAACATTTTGACCAAGCTTGAAGAAGATCTGACCAAAATTAAGACCTCTTGACTGCAGACAAGGTTTTTCTATAATTTGACCTGGTGACCTAGTTTTCAAGGTCACATGACCCAGTTTTTAATCCGACCTAGATATCATTGAGATTAACATTCTGACCAAGTTTGAAGAAGATCTGATAAAAATTAAGTAGCTAGAGGACTGACAACAATTGTGAATGGACGCAGGACAAAAGGTGAGTACAAAAGTTCACCCTGTCACTATTTGACAGATGAGCTAAAAAGTAATTTGAGGAGAACTACTGAAATAAATGAAAAAAAGGAACATTAAAAACAATCGAACTGGACAAATACAAAATATTACAGGTCATGTTTGATCAAGCAATATCAGAATCAAATGCATCACTGTCTAGAATGCCTAGCCATGGTTGTAATGCAACTCAATATTTACACAAGTACCAATTTTAGTTCATTCCAAACAGTGGAGTGCATGTCAGGATGCTAAACAGTAGTTGAACTTGACGAGGGTAATATAATTTTATATCCATTCTTTATAGCAATATATCACAACTTAGGGCAATGCCAATGCCTTATAATTTCATTTAGTAAATGAAAGAGGCACAAATGTTTTGTGTCAATTAAAGTATGAAAATTGTTGGGTTAGCAAAATTATATTTATTTCTTATATTATTATAACTTATTTCTTTTCTTTGTATTTCTCTTTATTATTTCCACTTTCAAAGTAATTACACAGGGAGTCAGGGACCCTGTGAAAGGCTATTTGATCTTGGTTTTATGTATAACAATGTGTCACAGGGAGTCAGCATTATGTTAATGTAATCATATTTAAATGGTGTCCATCCTTATAAATTAGATAAAGGGGCTCTTTATATTCATTTCATTAGCACAGCCCTTAACAGACACTCTCCCCCCCCCACTGTTATCTGTGAACTCTATTTAGACTTTTTCATGCATGTGAGGCATCCATCTGATCTGAATCCACACACTTTGATTCTTGATCCAGTGATTTCAATTGATGCAGATTCTTGCATCTTTATGCAAACAAATTTGATATTTTTTCCACTTTTGACCCCACCTAATTTTGAGCTTGGGGTAATTTTGATGCACAAAAACTTTTAAAAAGTGATTTATTTTTGCAATAATGAGGATAAGTATTTAGGAAATTGCATTTTTAATATGAAGTTAGCACTTAATTAAGTCTTGCAAATTAATTTTAAGTAATACATGTGTAAGTATCACTTAATACAAGATATGACTTGTGAAGATCAGGTTTTGACCCATTGAAAATCTCATCAGGGGTCAAATGACACCTGGTTTTCAAAAGCAACTGAAATCCCTGCTTGATCAGAAAGTACATGTATCTAAAAGATCTAAACATGAACAGACTCCACTGACCAGCCTCCACTGATATGAAAGTTGATATGGTCTAACCTTGTCAAACAAGGAATAAAAGCTGTATCCATGTAGGCCCCTTTATACTTATGCATAATAATTTATGTCTACTAACATGGAACAATTAGACATAAAACATGGAATACTTGTGTTTTGCACAGAAAATTCATTTCTAACTTTAACCCTTAACTCCAATTAATATGAACCTTAAGTTTATGGCATGGGCAGTGTGGAATTAGATCACCCTGCATCTCTGTGCTGTTTGATCAGGATCTGCACTGTTCAATTTAAGATTCATAAGGTTATTTCTAAACAAGATGTGACCAGTGTAGGTCCTGATCAGATGACACAAATATTTAGTCTGATCCGGATCTACACTAGATGCACATGTGATAAAGGCATATACATTGTATATGGCAGAAAGGGGCTGTATATCAATCAGTTTTTGTTATGCCCCTTAGAATGAACAATCTTTCTTAATGAATATTATCATCTTCAACTAGAATCTATTTCAGAAATTACTCTACTTCATAAAGCTATTTCAGTTACTAACTAAGTCAATGCGATAATATATTGCTAGTCAGAAATATTAACACTTTATATGCCATATTAATTTAACTAAAAAAAAATTTATAAGAAGATATAATTCAGGGACATTAGATGCAGATTCTTGCATTTTGATGCAAGCATATTTTTTTTCAAATTTAACACCCCCACCATTTTGAGTTTGGGGTCATTTTGATGTTGGAGAATTTAAATAATTAAGTGGTCAATTTTTGCAATAATAGTGATTAATATTGTGCACATGTCTATTGCATTTTAACCCTTCACTTTTGGCTGATTGTGAATCCACTAAAATGAGGTGAAAATGACTTTTCAGATTTAGCACATAGAGGAACCCTGGATAAGAATTATATTTTATTTTAAATATGTTTTTTCCCAAGCTCAGAATATGGTGGGGTCAAATGTGGGAAAAAACTTAGTTGCTTACATCAATATGCAAGAATCTGCATACAGATCTATTGATAATTGAAACCCCTGAGGTGTGAAATCAAGTCAGTGGTTAATTTGCAAGTTTATTCTACACTGATATAAATTTGTCTTAAAAAAGTGAGATTGTTTTTTTGGTAACCTTGGGAAAACTAGGTAATTTTAACATTAAAAATACTGGTTTCCCTAGGCTATGTGGTAGTATTGATAAATCAAATAAATTTCAACAAACAAATAAAACTATTTACCTTGTAAAGACCTGTAAATCTGGATGGTGTAATTGCCGGTGCGATACGGAACATTGTTTTCCAAAGTGCTTGAACATGTTGAAGTTGAAGTGTCTATCTTTTACATCCTCACCAGAAAATGTAAACAATATTCAGATGTGTGTTCATGCAGCTGGTTGATACAAATCATCAAATGCAAAATATGCCAAACTTTTATAGTAAAGTTGATTGCACATTTATGCATACAATGACTGCCCTCATGCAATTTTAGGAATACAGTTGAAACAGTTTCAAAACTCTTCCTGACCTTTCGGAAATTACACAGTGTCTGTAATAAATTTTTGTCGATGTTTGTGTTTAAATTTTGTAATCCTTCCAGGATTTCGCGGAGTCAAGTTAATTCCACTTCCAAAAAAAACACATTTGGCATCATTTTCATGATTTTCACAATTAAAATTCGCACAAAACATTAGCTAGACAGCCCATAGAGCGCTCTTTTTGTTGAAACAAAATCTTCGAAAATGTTTAATGTTTTGTTCGGTTATATTGGCAATCCGTTAGCGTCTTTAGTCCAATTATTTGGCTATCCGATACAGTTTTTACGTCATCAGTTTTTGTATACTGTATCCCTGTTTAAAACCTGTATAACCGGTACCTTATAACTTAAGGTTTTGGTTAGGTCTATTTAACGATCTGTTAAGCTCTGTAATTTAAACTGGGTTTAAGTCTACTACTAAGACCCAGGTTTAAAGCATATTACAACAGATAGCCTCTAAATATAATTTTATAAGGTGATATAAATTTTATGGCCATCTGTTACAATCCATTATTTATTATATATGTGTATTGAACCTATGTTACAACAGTGTATACATGTAGCTTTAAAATTTTACCTGTCATTAGAACATTATAATGTTACATGTCATTAAACATATTAAATTTATTTGACAAAAACTTCAAAGAAAATCTTATACTTAGACTGCACTAGTGCACTGCACATCTAATGGATTCTATCGGATTGCCTCTGGATTCTAACGTATTGCCTCTGTTAGCCACGCAGAGCTACTGTATTTTTCATAATTCGACAATAAATTTAACGAAAAAAATATAATTAAATTGCACAAGTGCAGTGCACATCTAATGGATTCTATCGGATTGCCTCTGGATTGAAACGGATTACATCTGTTAGCCCTGCAAGCTAAGAAGTGTTTATCATAATTCGACAAAAAATTCAATGAAAATCATATAGTTAGACTGCACTAGTGCAGTGCACATCGAATGGATTCTATCGGATTGCCTCTGGTTTCTAACGGATTGGCTCTGTTAGGCATGCAAAGCTACTCTGTTTTTCATCATTCTACAAAAAAGTAAATGAAAATCATATAGGTAGAATGCACTAGTGCAGTGCACATCGAATGGATTCTATCGGATTGCCTCTGGAATCTAACGGATTGCCTCTGTTAGCCCTGCAGAGCTACTCTGTTTTTCACCAGTCGACGATAAATTCAATGAAAAAATATAATACTACTGCACTAGTGCAGTGCACATATAATTGATTCTAATGGATTGCCTCTGGATTCTAACGGATTGCCTCTGTTAACCGTGCAGAGCTTCTGTGTTTCTCATCATTCGACAATTTACTCAATGAAAAACATTATAATTATACTGCACTAGTGCAGTGCATATCTATTAGATTGCCTCTGGATGATAACGGACTGCCTCTGTTAACCGTTCAGAGCTTCTTTGTTTTTCATCATTTGACAATAAATTTAATGAAAAACATATAATTGACTGCACTAGTGCAGTGCACATCTAATGGATTCTATCGGATTGCCTCTGGATTCTAACGGATTGCCTCTGTTATCCCTGCAGAGCTACTGTGTTTTTCATCATTTGACAAAAAATTCAAAGAAAATCTTATAGTTAGACTGCACTAGTGCATTGCACATGTAATGGATTCTATCGGATTGCCTCTGGATTCTAACGTATTGCTTATGTTAGCCATGCAAAGCTACTGTATTTCATTCGACAATAAGTTTAACGAAAAATATACAACTAGACTGCACAAGTGCAGTGCACATCTAATGAATTTGATCGGATTGCCTCTGGATTGAACCGGATTACCTCTAATAGCCGTTCAAGCTACTTTGTTTTTCATCATTTGACAATAAATTTATTGAAAAACATATAATTGGACTGCACTAGTGCAGTGCACATCTAATGGATTCTATAGGATTGCCTCTGTTATCCCTGTAGAGCTACTGTGTTTTTTATCATTTAACAAAAAATGCAATGAAAATCATATAGTTATACTGCACTAGTGCAGTGCACATCGAATGGATTCTATCGTATTGCCTCTGGATTCTAACGGATTGCCTGTGTTATCCCTGCAGAGCTGCTGTGTTTTTCATCATTTGACAAAAAATTGAAAGAAAATCTTATAGCTAGACTGCATTAGTGCATTGCACATCGAATGGATTTTATCGGATTGCCTCTGGATTCTAACGTATTGCCTCTGTTAGCCATGCAAAGCTACTGTGTTTTTCATCATTCGAAAAGAAATTTAATGAAAATCATATAGGTAGAATGCACAAGTGCAGAGCACATCGAATGGATTATATCGGATCACCTCTGGATTCTAACGGATTGCCTCTGTAAGCCCTACAGAGCTACTGTGTTTTCACCATTCGACGATAAATTCAATGAAAAACATTATAATTAGGCTGCACTAGTGCAGTGCACATGTAATGGATTGCCTCTGGATTCTAACGGATTGCCTCTGTTATCTCTGCAAAGCTGTGTTTTTTTCATCATTGGACAATAAATTTAACGAAAAATGTTTAATTAGACTTCACTATTGCAGTGCACATCTAATGGATTATATCGGATTGCCTCTGGTTTCCCTGCAAAGCTACTGTGTTTTCATCATTTGACAAAAAATTCAAAGAAAATCTTATAGTTAGATTGCACTAGTGCATTGCACATGTAATGGATTCTATCGGATTTCCTCTGGATTCTAACGGATTGCCTCTGTTATCCCTGTAGAGCTACTGTGTTTTTTATCATTTAACAAAAAATGCAATGAAAATCATATAGTTATACTGCACTAGTGCAGTGCACATCGAATGGATTCTATCGGATTGCCTCTGGATTCTAACGTATTGCCTCTGTTAGCCATGCAAATCTACTGTGGTTTTTATCATTCGACAAGAAATTAAATGAAAATCATGTAGGTAGAATGCACAAGTGCAGAGCACATCGAATGGATTCTATCGGATTGCCTCTAGATTCTAACGGATTGCCTCTGTTATCCCTGCAGAGCTACTGTGTTTTTCATCATTTGACAAAAAATTCAAAGAAAATCTTTTAGTTAGACTGCACTATAGTGCATTGCACATGTAATTGATTCTATCGGATTGCCTCTGGATTCTAACGTATTGCCTCTGTTAGCCATGCAAAGCTACTGTATTTCATTCGACAATAAGTTTAACGAAAAATATACAACTAGACTGCACAAGTGCAGTGCACATCTAATGAATTTGATCGGATTGCCTCTGGATTGAACCGGATTACCTCTAATAGCCGTTCAAGCTACTTTGTTTTTCATCATTTGACAATAAATTTATTGAAAAACATAAAATTGGACTGCACTAATGCAGTGCACATCGAATGGATTCTATCGGATTGCCTCTGGATTCTAACGGATTGCCTCTGTTATCCCTGCAGAGCTACTGTGTTTTTCATCATTTGACAAAAAATTGAAAGAAAATCTTAAAGTTAGACTGCACTAGTGCATTGCACATCGAATGGATTCTATCGGATTGCCTCTTGATTCTAACGTATTGCTTCTGTTAGCCATGCAAAGCTATTGTGTTTTTCATCATTCGACAAGAAATTAAATGAAAATCATATAGGTAGAATGCACAAGTGCAGAGCACATCGAATGGATTCTATCGGATTGCCTCTAGATTCTAACGGATTGCCTCTGTTATCCCTGCAGAGCTGCTGTGTTTTTCATCATTTGACAAAAAATTCAAAGAAAATCTTATAGTTAGACTGCACTAGTGCATTGCACATGTAATGGATTCTATCGGATTGCCTCTGGATTCTAACGTATTGCCTCTGTTAGCCATGCAAAGCTACTGTATTTTCCATCATTCGACGATAATATATTTAACGAAAAATATACAATTAGACTGCACAAGTGCAGTGCAGATCTAATGGATGTATTTTGATTGACTCTGGATTGAAACGGTTTACCTCTAATAGCCGTTCATAGCTATTTTGTTTTTCATCATTTGACAATAAGTTTATTTAAAAACATATAATTGAACTGCACTAGTGCATTGCACATCTAATGGATTCTATCGGATTGCCTCTGGTTTCTAACGGATTGCCTCTGTTATCCTTGTAGAGCTCCTGTGTTTTTCATCATTTGACAAAAAATGCAATGAAAATCATATAGTTATACTGCACTTGTGCAGTGCACATCGAATGGATTCTATCGGATTGCCTCTAGATTCTAACGGATTGCCTCTGTTATCCCTGCAGAGCTACTGTGTTTTTCATCATTCGACAATAATATATTTAACGAAAAATATACAATTAGACTGCACAAGTGCAGTGCACATCTAATGGATGTATTTGGATTGCCTCTGGATTGAAACGGTTAACCCCTAATAGCCGTTCATAGCTATTTTGTTTTTCATCATTTGACAATAAGTTTATTGAAAAACATATAATTGAACTGCACTAGTGCATTGCACATCGAATGGATTCTATCGGATTGCCTCTGGTTTCTAACGGATTGCCTCTGTTATCCTTGTAGAGCTACTGTGTTTTTCATCATTTGACAAAAAATGCAATGAAAATCATATAGTTATACTGCACTTGTGCAGTGCACATCGAATGGATTCTATCGGATTGCCTCTGGATTCTAACGGATTGCCTCTGTTATCCCTGCAGAGCTACTGTGTTTTTCATCATTTGACAAAAAATTCAATGAAAATCATATAGTTAGACTGTACAAGACTGTACTAGTGAACTGCATATCTAATGGATTCTAACGGATTGCCTCTTGATTCTACCATATTGCCTCTGTTATCCCTGAAAGCTACTGTGTTTTTCATCATTCCACAATAAATTTAACAAAAAATATATAATTTTACTGTACTTGTGTGGTGCATTGTCCTACACTACTCAAAAGTTCTAAATCGCCACTTACTAAAAATACACTAATCAAAAGTTCTAAGCCGCCACTAGAGACATGTCTATTTTTTATTGTAAAGAAAATGAGGAATGATTTGTTTTCTATTATAACTCGCAAATCAATAATATTCTCACGTTTATTCAAACATTTTCTTCAAATCATATTAATATAACATACAAAAATTGACGTAAACGTAAACGTAACGGACCCCAAAATGGGAAAATGTCTCTAGTGGCGGTTTAGAACTTTTGAGTAGTGTAGTGCAGTGCACATCATATCGATTCTAATGTATTGCCTCTGGATTCTAACGAATTACCTCTGTAAGCCCTGAACATTACTTCCAATTTGGTTTTGAAATATACTTCCCGCGCTACTTCTCAACGAAAATATCAGTCGCCGCGCATCGTGTTAGGTGTTTTGGTTGCAAGCCAAACATGCAAAATCAGTGGCGGATCCAGAGGGGGTTCGGGGGGTTCGAACGAACCCCCCTAATTTCCCCGATTTTTTGGTCCCGGGAGGTTCGAAGTTTGTGGATATAAATCAATATGACTGGTTTCATGAAAGAAATCGATAACCAGTTGGTGCTAAATTGTTTCATTTGACGACCAAAACATGCAGTGTAAGTGGCCAATCTGCTTTTAATCAAGACAAGAAAATAGGAAATTGTTAATTAATGGAAAACTTAGTAATGCATGTTTTTTTGCGTCTCAAAGTCTCGGGCATTTGATAAACCACAGATAATGTGACCTTTTGCAACTTGATAACGTCCGAAGTAAGAGTCTTGGCTATAAAATGTAACATTTATTCAAGTGCTAATATCCACAAAACAAGAAATAAATGAAGTTTGAATAAAAAAATATATAAATTCATTTTCGATGTTACGTCCGGTGGTGAATCAAAGACAAAGAATGACTATGCACAAAACTACTATAAGTTCGCATAGGCATAGAATATTTACTGAGATAGAGTTGTGCACTGATTTTCATATATTTTGAATTATTCTCATAGAAAGTATAAAATATTTCCCCCAAAATATGGCAGGTGCGCCATGGAGTACGTGCGTATATTAAACATGGTCGTCGGATTTTAGCTCCAAAATAATTACACAAATATTTTTGCTTAAATCGGTCTCTTACGTAAAAGTGTCAGTGTGGACTGAATTTCGTGCCGTTCATGAAAATAAAGCATTTAGAAAGTCGAAAATTACTCAGCCGTAACATACTTTATATCATACGAAGTTTAATATCGGCGCCGCTCCAAAAAAGAAATCGGATTTTTTTCTCCATAAACACTCTTAACTTTATTTATAGAGTAATATACATGTTATATAGCAATCAATATAGTTGACTCTGGACTCAGCTTATTAACGTTCATAAATTTATTTTATGCAACTTATTTCAAAAGATTTTGATATCATATGCTATATTGTTGACTAGTAGGAAACCAAAAGTATTTCACAGCTATTTTCTGTCTCTAAACCCCATATCCCACCAGTCAGCCTTGGTCCACAAACAGTTATTTCGGTAAACATCATCTGGCTCCAAAGCATCTAAAATGTCTTCAACATTTTTCAACAGGCGAAAGTATTGCGGCCACAAACTGGGAACCTTGAACTACAGCCATTTCGAGCTGCCTTTTCTCTAATTTACAACTTCTAGATTCAAATAATGAGATAGAGCATTTGGATCTGAGTGCTTTTAATTTCATCCTTACTGTAAGAAAGAGTAGTTTAAATCATGCTGTAAAATCCTCACAGAATACCCCAGAATGTAGGATTTAGCATTTAAATTTTCATTTTTTTTCCTGAGGGAACAGGCCCCCGGAACCCTAGGTTAGTTAGGCATGTTACAAATTCATTTGGACCTCTTACATACTTTATTTATTGAGAATTGAGTTAAACCCCCTCGCTGAAATCCTGGATCCGCCCCTGAAAATCTAACTGAAATCGAAATTTGTAGTAACATGTTATGGAGACTAACACTTACCGAACAGCTTTAAATAAAATAAATATCGAATCGCATCGGATAAAAATTGAGATCAAACAGAATGGTGTATATATAAATGCCAAACAAACGAGTGACCGTAGCAGTCCAGAATTTAAAAAAAAATCTTCTATCGCATTTTAGAATCTAGAGGCAATCCGATAGAATCTATTCGATGTGCACTGCACTTTTTTTCGGGCCGTCAAATTAGCAACCCCATTTTATTAATAAATTAACATTGCATACATCTTAAGAAAAATACGATGAATTAATGTTTTCTAATGAATTTTTCCAGAACTTTCAATAAACAATATTTTGATTTCAAATCGGTCAATAAAAGGAAAATATATGCTGTCTTTTCGCACTTGTTTCTTCTTTTCGGGAGCTGAAATTAATGATCGTGTTTAATGGCTTTCTCATTTCTAGATAGAGATCCTAATAAATTACAAAAAGACATGTCCTCTGGTCTAAATTTTTATTATCTTTTATTTTTAAAAAGAGAATTTTTAAAAATCTGTCAATAAATAAAAAAGATATGCCGTCTTTTCGCAATTATTTATTCTTTTCGGGAACTTAGATTAGCGAGCGCGTCCAATGAATCCCTCATTTCTTAACAAAAATCTGAACCAAATAAAACCAAAAAATACATGATAATGAGCGTAATTATTCCTGATCTTTAATTGAAAAAAAAATCAAAATCAGTCAACAAAAAAAAAGATATTTCTTCCATGTATTACTTCTTTTCGGGCGGTCAAATTAGAGACCGCGTTTAATGAATTACCATAAACCTTACTGAATTATAATGAATTATTATATACTTATGTATTTTTTCCTAATCTTTTATTAAAAAGGGAAATTTTTAAAATCGGTCAACAAATAAGAGATAAGTCTTCTTTTCGCATGTATTTCTTCTTTTCGGGAGGTCAAATTAGAAACCGCGTTTAATGAATTAACATCGCCTGGCATAAATCTTACTAAAATGTGATGTATTGATGCTTACTTATGTATTTTTCCTTATCTTTCATTTAAAAAGGGAAATTTTAAAAATCGGTCAACAAATAAAAAAGCTATTCCTTCTTTTCGCATGTATTTCTCCTTTTCTGGCGGTCAAATTAGCGACCGCGTACAATGAATTACCATCGCCCGGCAAACATCTTATTGAAATATGATGAATTTATCTTGTCTTATGCATTTTTTTAATGATATTTCATTTAAAAAAGAAATTTTTAAAATCGGCTAATAAATAAAAAAAGATATTACTTCTTTTCGCAGTTATTTCTTCTTTTCGGGAAGTCAAATTAGCGACCGCGTTTAATGAATTACCATCACCCGGCAAAACACTTATTGAAATATGATGAATTTATGTGTACTTATGTATTTTTTCCTGGTCTTTCATTTAAAAAAGAAATTTTTAAAATCGGCCAATAAATTTAAAAAGATATTTCTTCTTTTGGTAGTTATTTCTTCTTTTCGCGAAAAGAACTTCTTTTCGCACTCTAGTAGTAGCGCATCGCGATGACGTATACACAAAACTGTAACGGATTGCCAATGTACAAAATATTGGATTGCCTCTATAAATTACCTAATGTTTTAGGTAAACACAATTGAGGGGAGATCACTGGAGGTGTGTGTAGTTTGGGCTAAACCCCATACGTCTTACGTAACAAAACGTAAAACTGTCGACACATTATATATTTTGAATAAATCAAAAATACATCCCTCAAAATACTGAAACACTTCAACATTTTTGCAATGAGTGCGTTCAAGGTTCTACCGTTGGTAACCTTGCTTACTTACCATCGGCCACCGTTGGTACCAACGGTTGCCGATGGTGCCATCGTTAACCAACTAACTCTGAACAAAATTTTGTACCAATTGGCAAACAAACATGGCTGCTGATCAGATGCAGAAAAGGAGGCGAGTGATTCCTGCTCTGCTTATGCTACATAAACAGAATTATGAGCTTGTTCTTCCGTCCCCGAATGGCATCTTAATTGGAATTAGAAATTCCGCGCTGTTAAGGTTTTCCGTTCCTTCCGCCATTTTATCTTAATTGAAAACGAGGCTACCAAAGCTACCCGACTTGTCTACTGCCGGGAGCTTTGGCTACCAACAAAATTTCTGTCGTTATACCAATGTATGCCGATGGCTGCCGAAGGTTACCAATGGCACCAACTGGCACTAATATGTACCGACGGTAGAACCCTGAACGCACCCAATGTGTCTGCGTTCAGAATATTGCCATTTGACGGTGCATAGAATCACCGAAAACAACGAAATAACCGAAAAAGACCGAAAAAGGGACCGAATATGATTAAAAATTGAATTTAAACATAAATGCTATTTATTTTAAAAGTGGTATTGGGTACAAAAATAATGTTTTTGGGTACTCTTTTCTGTCTTTTTCGGTTTTTTCGGTTATGTTGGTCTTAGTCGGTGTTTTGGGGTAGTTTTCGGTAATTCTATTCACCCGCCATATTGCGTCATTTTGATTGTATTACACATACGCAGTTTATTTGATTATATATATCGATATTATCAGTACGCCTTCGTTGCTTTCATTGAGTAAGAGTTTTACTGATTATTCTTTAAAAGCAATCAATTTAAATGATCGTTAACAACTCATTTTCTATGATTGCTTTTGGAACTCTTTTCTGACGTCTACCAGAAGCTGTACTTCGACTTTTTCATTTGAGCGCACCTGCTGAAAGGTCTGTGATGTCGAATTGCGGTTTCTTTAGCCTGCGGCTATATAGCCGCCGGCTAATATATTAAACACGATTTCTGTTATCAGTGAGTTGTTCGAAGAAGCGAATCATAAACGGTTTAAGTGTTTATGACATTTAAAGACATTTAAGTAAATGTGTGTTCATAGTAAAATACCCAATCTGGAGTAAGTCCGAGTTACTGTACACCTGAATCTAAAAGTAAAATCTTGAGAAATAATAAAATAAAAACATAATATTGTTATAGAATATAAATTAAATGCATGCTTAATAAAGATGATATTAAATTACTTAATGTTACACGAATGCGATTTTAAATCATTCTGAATAATAATAATAATAATAATATTATTATTA
Source organism: Corbicula japonica (assembly GCA_038501625.1). NCBI lineage: Eukaryota > Metazoa > Mollusca > Bivalvia > Venerida > Cyrenidae > Corbicula > Corbicula japonica. The sequence goes on along the minus strand of JAZAYU010000184.1, from coordinate 164,060 downwards.
TTATTATTATTATTATTATTATTATTTTATTATTATTATTATTTTATTATTATTATTATTTTATTATTATTATTATTATTATTATTATTATTTGAAAAGTACTGAATAAAATGTTGTTCATTAAAATTAATATACAATTTTATCAGCTAATTTTATTTTGTTCTTGGAAACTTGATTTGATTAAGATACATGTATGATACAATTACTGAATTACTGATATGATCCGGAGTTTGATAAGTGAAAAATATAATTTTTATTATGTCTTTCTTGAATATGTATGACAATCAGCAAAACACATTAATCACAGTATATTTGCAAAGGTTTAAAACAGGTAAAATAAATGATGTTTTCTATAAATGCTCTATTAGTTTTTTCAAGATTTATTCACTCAGTATTTTAGCTTTTTTACAAATATGTTGACGGGAAATATGCATCACTTTGATGTTCACTCCTCATCTTTAAAAATTAAAAAGAACAACAACAAATAAACCCAAATATATACTTATTTTTTACAAAAAAGATTCGTCGTTTTTTTATCAGACTGATTATATTTTAAAAATTAAACATCTTAACACTATTGTGAAAACTTTGATAACCAGCCGATGCCCATTGAAAATCTTTGCCAAAATGACGATTCTCATATAATCGTTAACAAATATTTGTTATGTTCTGAAATCTGACAAACGGTAGATTCAGTTACAGCGAACAGAGATGTTAACAAATTATTGTTAACCTATTTCCTTCTGCATCTTTGTCAAGGAGAAAAGTATAAGCTTTAACAAAGATTTGTTAAACTCCCATGACTGACGGTAGATTCAGTAAGAGCAAACAGAGATGTTAACAAATAATTGTTAACAGTTCGGCCGATTTTCTTTCCACATCTCTGTCACGTGCAGAGATAGTATAAGCTTTAACAAAGATTTGTTAAACTCCTGCGACTGTCGATTCAGTAGATTAAGTAACAGCGAACAGAGATGTTAATTATTGTTAATCTTTCGGCCGTTTTTCTTGCAACATCTCCGTTAAGTGACGGGAATAGTTTAACAAAGATTTGTTAAACTCCGATGTTCAAGTGACATAGTGATTGTAGTATTTAGTACAAGCTTTAACAAATATTTGTTAAACACGCTATTTCTTGAAACTTTGTTGAAATAAAAAAAAAACTGAAAAAGTTGTAGAAACTTACAACTTGATCACGTGGAAATGATCAAACACAATTGGAAGCTGTTCCATATATTTTACTGCTTTCACTACAAATATATGGATATAGATTAATGGTCATTAATTTTTTATCAATCAAGCAAGTTGAAGCAACCGAAACCTTCTCTGGCTTCAATCTCCACCATTAAGTTGGAATTTAATATGATGTTCGGGATTCTGAGAATCACACCTTGTAATCATAGATACTTTTATTCTTCAAGTTCTAAGCAGCAGTACGGTACCACACATAAACCTTAGGCAATGCATATGGAAAAAATACTGTTAGATACAATAGCACTCTGATAAATGTCTAAACTTTACTTAATAGAGTTTGGGTATGCACCATTTTAAATTACTAAATATAAAAAAAGTTGTGTATGTTGGATTTATACTTTGCATACCAAGAAATATTTCCATAAAAATGCATGTTATGTACCCTTTGGCTATTAATCACCCTCTGCAGCATGCTAATCTGCTCTGTAACATAGCTTGCATGGTGAGTGCTACTGCACAACAGCACATTGGCCATTAGCTAGGCTCCCTCAGTGCAAGAGGACCTAGGGGTTCATCTTAGACAATGCAGAACAATATTCACTGTTTGATTAGAGGATGGATATCTTCCAAATTCTAGTGGACATATTGTAAGTATCCAATTTGGAAACATAACAAAAACTACAGATTTGACATAATTAAGTGATTTTACTCACAAGCAGATGTCAGTAGAACAGTACCAATATGAATGATTACTATAGCATATGAAAAATGGTAAATATTCACTGACCTATATATTCTCAATAATTAGACCTTTGTGTTGTATGCATGAGAAATTGTACCACAAGATTTTTGTTAGGATATCTTGTTTTATGAAAATATGCATGTGCAATTTTGCAAAAAAACAAACAAGAAAAAATGTAGGGAACAAGTACAATAGTAGGTACAGGGCTTTTCGGCCTTAAAGGTAAAGGTAAAGGTATGGGTTTATAGTCTGTAATAACTGACGTTTTCAACCGACTTTCACATTTACCCCCCGATCACTGGATATAAGTCGTCCGTTAACAGTCGGCGCCGTAGGCAGCCATGGAACATTGGCTTATATTCCTCAAGGTACCCATTTATACACCTGGGTGGAGAGAAGCAATGAAGGCTTAATTTCTTGCTTAAGGACCTTATATAACACAGGTTTGTAAAAGGCCACTTCCCAATCCAAAATTTAGTATTTTTCCCTGGCAGAAACTCTTCCCAAAAAGCTAGATAATAATTATGTCCAAAATAGGTCAAAATCCCCTGATTGGAGTTTGAAAATTTGAGTCTGAAAAATTAGGTGCTTTAAAATAATTTTAGTTGAAAATACTTATAATTATTCAAATTAATAAACTATTACACATCTTTCAATGAATATTGTTTTCCCAAAATAAATAAATATTTGTGCATAAATTTCCCAAATAGAAAGACCAAGGCCTCTTCCCAATTTTCTGATGAAAAGCTCTGAGGTAAACATAGGGGCCACTTCATATCCAGAGAGTACAGCTATCTCTCTGGCTAGATTTGACAGTTTATTACCAAACATTGGCACTGTAATGTTATATGTAATTAAAACAATGTAATGAGAGAGCAGTTCATCTGACATGACTGATTATATTCATTTTAAACTATAAATATTATTAACATAATATTCATTTGACATAATTAATCAAACATCAGCATGTTTATTGGATATGATGACTTCTGTTACATAAAGCATGAGAAAACAGATATTATAAAGTTCATTTTGACATTCCTTATTATATTGCCTACTATGCTACCTCTAGACAGTAATGTATGGTTTCTATACTAGCTGGAACCCCCAGGTTGCATGATGCTTGCATATCCTGGTTAATGGTTAATATGGTCATGCATCACACCATTCACCTTGCTTATGTGTTACAAAGCCAACTAGCACTAAGCAGAGGGTGATTAATAACCAAAGGGTGCATATATAGAACAAAAACACATAGTGATTAAAAGGCATAGTGCGGTAATTACATTGATGCAAAAAATCATTGAAACAGTAGACATTAAAAATTGTGGCTGATTAATGTGAAATAATCCATGGATCTGTTTTCAGCATCGAGTCTGAGTTGACAAAACATATAGATTGGTAGAGAGTAACCAAGCAAGCTATGCATTTAGTTTTCCTTAGACTACACTGTAGACTAAGGAAAACTAAATGCATAGCTTGCTTGGTTACTCTCTGTATACAGAATAAGTGTACGCACAGAACTGTAGACTACAGTTCCCTGCGTACACTAATTCTGTATACAGTTGGAGTTCTCTACAAACTCTTTTACTAGGGGTCTGCCCAGTCACTGTGTGGTTCTCTATGTACAGATGTACACTTAAGCACGTTTTTATACATAATTGTTTTGGATTTAGTACAATGTTTGGGAATGTAAGTGATGTATGCTGGGTCTTTCCGAAAATTCTTGAAGTCAGAGAAATATTTGGACCAGACTTTACACTGGTCAAAAGTTCTAAGTGCACACTTGATAAATGTTAATTTTTCCAATAATTTGATTGAATCTCTCAAAATAGTGTAAATTACAATGAAGAAGAATCAATATTCTATTAAAGCACACCAACAATTTTAAGTCTGCTTAACCAGATTAAAAAAAATAATATTTTAGCTCACTTGTTCTCAGAAAGCAATTCTCAAGTAAATTATCATTGCATCGGCTATCATTTGTGACCGTTTTCTCATCTCTGTATAATTTAAATTTCATGCAGATTTAAAGGAAATACTGTTGTTTGCCATTCCATTGCACTGAAATAGCTTACTGTAGCTTTGTAATGATCTGCTGGGCACGATGAGCCAACACACTCAACTTTATTTTATCCATAACGTTTTTACAGGATTTCATTCCATTGCACTGAAATAGCTTACTGTAGCTTTGTAATGATCTGCTGGGCACGATGAGCCAACACACTCAACTTTATTTTATCCATAACGTTTTTACAGGATTTCAAGGAGAAAATTCCATTTTTCACACAATGTTTTGTGCCAAAAGTTTTTGAATTGTCTAGCAGTTTGGGATAATACCATTTTCTATGATAGATGTGTAACAGCCTTTCCAAATAAATATATTCATTTCGATAAAATTGACCAGTTTTCGGATATGCCTTTTGACCGAATAAGCGTCATTTTCAAATAATTCGATTTTGAAGTTTATTGAATTTCTATAAATTTTAGTTCTCAATTTTTATTTATTGGACACTTATCCAACAAATGTTACACTAATTTTTTCGAGTTTACGTTGTTTTACGTAAATATTTAATGACGTAATTGAGTAACATCAGCGTTCAACGTAAGCAACGTAATCAATCTAGAAAATAATATCGTTTGATTTTCTTCTTAAATTAATAAAATATGCAAAAATAAGGTATTTCTTTTGCATTTACGAAAACCGTCAAGAGTTTTTGACAACAAATTTGAAGTTGTGCCTGTGAAAAGAATTTTGACGGCAATGTCGTTGTCTGCTGACGTCAACCGTTCCATGGTTACAATTTGTTGGTGTGTTTTTCGTGTTTGTCTTGAGTCGGTGAACATGTGAAAAACAAAAACGATTGTAAAAAAATAAATGTTGCTTGCCGCACGGGGATAATGCAAAAAAAAGCGTATGCCGACGTGGATGACGTAAAACGTAAAACATATGCACGGTTTTCATAAAAATATTGTTGTTTGATCATTATTAACATTAAGTCAAACTTTCATTCAATTTGAATAAGTTTACTTTAAGATATTCAAAATTGAAAAGTGTGCACTTAGAACTTTTGACCAGTGTATTTACAAACAACAACGAACATTATGATTTGATATGAGTATGTACACTTGTCAGGTTACCAGCTACGCGCTTGCAAGTTAATCGATTGAAATGACAAAAATATAATACTTAATGACCCTTCGACTAAATAAATTGCTTTTTTTGACTTTAAATTGTCACGTTTGGTCAACAAACACAATAAAACTCGTTTAACAGTTCATTTCCTGGTTAGTGAACTCCATTTTGGATGTAGTTCGTCAATATGGCCGCGACTGCATTATTTCCGAGGTGATTACTTAGAATCACCGAAGCGTGATCCGAGTGGCAAATAAACAGTCTAGCTTTGTTCACAGGTGTTCGGCATGTTGGACCCAGTCAAACCCCCTTTCCCTCACACTACTACCCTCCCTTGAAGAAAAAAAGGCTCTACAGAAAAAAATTTTTTGCTTGATATATATATTTTAACAAGGTAGATATCTTCACTGTTGAAAAATGCATATCTATCTGCTTTGAGCCCTGTAACTCTTTGAAATACTGCTCAATTGTCACAAACTATGGCTCATATTTCGTGGGATAGATGAATTAGCATATACAATCACAGAAATCATTTACTTTCCGTGGAATTCGGTAGCAAACACATCGCTAACTCGAGAAATGCTTTGGTCGGCTCTCGTCTGACCGATACGTAAAGGCCAAATTTACATAAGTAAAACCATATATCGGCATGGCTTTAAGTACGAACTATGCATTTTTTCGAAGACTTTTTCGTTAACTGATTTTAAATATGAGATTAATTGTGCTACTTTCGTTTCCGACTTCGAGAAAAAAGAAGTCGACATGTTTTAGCTTTCTCAAAAGCTAGTCGTTTTGCTGACCATGCATTATATTTTGTCATATTTCTAATTAATTTGGACATAATATAACTGAATAATCTTTAAGCCAGGTTATCAAACTTATTGAAAGAAACAGTATTTTATTTTATGCTTTTCAGTAAAATATAGAATTTTCCCGGTGAAAGAAAGTGGTATTTCACTGTTTTCAAACAGTGGAATATCATTTTTATTTTCATTGATTTTTTCACGTTGGTACCCAAACATACCAAATGAGAACGTTTAGAAAACGGGCTCAAATTTGTATATTTGACGTCAAGACGTCAGGTGGCCGCTATTGCCTTTTTTCTTCACTGGATCATCACACGATATTTTTCTGTAAAGTTTAATGTGAAGAAATTAAATACCTTTCATCTGTAAAATATTGGTTTAAAGCAAGTAAGTGAAATATATTAGATACGCCCTAAACAACGCATTAAACAGACACTTTTGTTGTTTTGTTTCACCTGCTAATATTTAAGTGAAAGTATAAACGTGAAAGTTTCTCAATGTTTAATAACATTGTTAATGTTAAATTTCAGATGAATTAAGTACCTGTAACTTAATAAAGTTCATATCAAGATGAATTTCAATCAAATCGAAACTGTGTTTTGAAAAATGCATCTGTGAATGAAAATGAGACGTTTCAATATGGCGTATGATAAAGTCATGCTTGCTTCGGGGTATTTCCTGATAAAAATCGTAGATTAATATGCATAAATTTATAATTCTCGTTGTTTGTGATGTTTGAACAATAAGTTGTACCTATAAACAAAACTGTTACTTAGCTAACACATTACTTCTTTTTTTTTACTATTGTGCCATCTCTGTTCAAGGTTTTCTTTTCAAACGCCTTATATGTTTTGTAAATCAAACCTGTCGATAAACTGAAACGAACATAACCAATCTTCGAATTGCGCGAATAGGTTAAATATACCCACCCCTAAAAAACCACAACAAAACAAATAACATTAACAACAACAACAACAACAAATACAACATCACTTTATTTCTGAATTGATTTACCAGTTAAAAAGTTTTCCCCTTTTAATTTTGCTTTAGTATTGATAATTATAGATGAAAAAAAATGAAGAGGGGAACTTTGAAAGCTACCGAACACGTCAAATGTGAAAATATTGCAGGCTCGGTTTGATTAAGCCTGTTCATTGGGCAGTAGTGAAAATTAATATAACTTCCCACGCCGCCTAGCCCCGGGTTTAGCGCAACACAATATTAACACCAATAAACAGTACAATTTTGATCCATCCCAAACGATGGTATGCATATGGCGGTGAACATGGATCCTCCAATGCGGTATCTTCAGATTAACACCATTCCATATTTAGCGACGTTTGGACTCCAGATAAAAGAATGCATTGGCCCTAAACGAGAAAACAATGGGTGGAACTAAACAAAATAGAATTTGACAGGGGAGCTGGGAATATAAATCCTGCCTTTCACAGACAACGCCAAATGCAAAATTTAAAAAGCATGAAGTATATCCTTGGAAGGAACATTTAGTCACCAAACACGACATTAAGAAAAAAGAAAAAACAAAATATTTCAAAATCGGTTTGATGACGCCTGTTCCTTACGGCAGTATTTTAAATATTATATCCCCGGATTCAGCACTATATTTACACACATATAACGTGCTCAATTGCCTCCAAAGGACTAAAAAGACTTAAATAAAAAAAAACACTGACTGGAGGATGTAATACTGTGATCTTGATTTTGCTGAAAAAAGATGACAGTTTTAACTACGCTTTCCTTTGGAGTTTATGTAAATTAATTTTTATCAAAACATAAATATCTTCCTCATACATTTATAAGTTCCTTTAGGCCAGAGAAAAAAATATTTTAGATTCTCATCCCAGCCCGCCCCTGTCCAAAACCACCCGCCCCCCAAAAATTTATTAATAAAAAAATATGTTCCGTACAGAACGGATTTTAGACCATCCCGAAATACCTTCTTCGTTAATAAAAAAAAATATAAATTAAAAAGTGCCCACCCGCCCCTTTTTTTCCCAAAATCCGGATGAGAATCTAATAATTTATTTTCTCTGGTTTATTTTGTAAATTCTTTTATTGAAATATCAACCTTTTTTTGGTACAGGAACAAGCCGATTATCTACAACTGAATGGTGCAGTCTTACAAATGCGCGGAAAAGAAAACAGGGAATACACAATTGAAAGAAAGCTGAATCCAGAACATGTCCCAATTATAAACAAACGAGTCCTTGGTAATAAGATCGTAAGTTTATGCGGTAATGAAGGTACCAAGGACAACAGTAACAACGCCGGATTGCGGAGATTACTACAACTGGCCATCACTGTGACTGAGGGTGAGATTGATGATGTGCTCAAGAATGCTGAATTCAAGTTCTATGATGATAAGTGCAACATTTATGTCATAAAATCTGGCGATGGCCAGCAAAAATTCATTTTTATGTTTGATGAAAAGTTTGAACTTATATACACAGTACAAAGGTCTTGTGGTGGAATTATAAAACAAACAATATTAAAATTGATATCGAAACTTTATTTTTTGCCCGAATGGATATTCCCGAATGTTTGGGCAAACATTCCAATTTTTTACGACGAGTACGGCGCAGCAGGAATGCATCATTGACACTTGTAACTAAGAAGACGACATATCTACATTGTTCTCTGTGACCTGTTGACGGATATGCAAATGTATATCAAAATAAAAGTTTAGTTTATGCAAAAGTTCTTGTATTATTGATTGAGATATACATTGGTGAATAACCAACCCTCAATTAGACGTACGCGAAAACATCAGTAGTGATATCTGTATAAAGCAGCATTCAGTGCACACATTTTATTTTAACCGAACGGATTATCCGTGCTCGCGTTATCAATATCAAAAGCAAACGATATTGTATATTGCATTTCGGACCTTAATCGCCTGTCAAATGTGTCTTGGGTCAATTTAAATTGCGAAGTCGTTTTTGTGAATGTTTATCGCCCCGAAATTTTAAAATCTCACTCTTGGAAGTTTTAAAAATGCCTCAACTCAATATGTTCACTTTGAAAATTTATGAAAACTCCTTGATGAAATCGCGTCTATCCATGATGTCTCCTTCTGGGATCTAAAGTGAACGATAGGACTCGATGACACAGGCATATAGATTTTCAGAGACGAAGAATATTTCTTTTTATCGCACTCTGTAACTGTCAGTTACCTTAATTAAGTTTTTAACTATGAAAAAATAACGGAATTCTGTTTCACATGCACGCTATTTTGCAAAAGTTTATGATAGTAACAAGGCGTGTTCTCTAACACAAAGGCATCGGGGGAACCGATTATTGACTTGGTGGGTATCTATCTAATTCCTATCGATGTATACCGAAACTTCCTCACCGTTTCTCTTTGCTTATACATGTTTCTTTGGTCTTTGGTTTGGTCTTGGTTTTCGCTCTCAGTGTTAACTAAGAGAAATTGCAGCTGCGCATGCGTGAGTCTCGCTTCAAAAAACCACTTGGTGATGGACTTTACAAAAGAATTCATAGCGTTCGGACGCTATAATTATGACTTCGAAATCTTAACTGTTGTATATATTTGATATTAAATTTAGAGCCAAAAGATGATAAAGTGTATTGGTTGCCTAAAATGCAACAAGAAAAAATCGTCGCCACGCGCCGAAAACCAAGTTTTCATTTAATACTTATACTTTTGTAAAGAAAATATCTGATATGAAGAAACTGAACTTCTATTTTTAGCAACAGTGACCTTGATCTTGATCACAGACTTCTGAGTAGAAATCCCGAGTTGCGTCTTGGTATCAGCTACCCAAAGAAAGTTTGGTGTCAATAGATCACAGCTAACCCAAGTAATAAGGAGAAACCTAAATTTCTATTTTTAGCAAAAATGACATAGACCTTTATCACAGACACCTGGGTATCAATCCTAAGTAGTGTCTTGATATAAGCTACCCACAAACCAAAGTTTGGTGTCAATAGGCCAAAGAAAACTCAAGCTATTGAGCAGAAACTGAATTTCTTTTTTTAGCTACAGTGACCTTGAGCTTTATCACAGGCGCCTGGATAGCAATCTCAAGCTGCATCTTGATATTAGATACCAACACTAAGTTCGACGTAAATATACCAAAGCAAACTCAAGTTATTGAGGGAAAACTGAATTTCTATTTTTAGCAACAGTGACCTTGGCCTTGATCACAGATACCTGTGGCAATCCCAATATGTCTTTTGATATCAGCTACTCAAATACTAAGTTTGGCATTAGGTAAAAGCAAACTCAAGTTATTGAGGGTAAGCTGAATTTCTACATTTAGCAAGTGACCTTGACCTTTATCACAGACACCTGGGTAGCAATCTTAAGCTGCCTGTTGATATAAGCTACCCACAAACCAAGTTAAGCATCAACAGGCAATTTGGCATCAACAGATAACATTCTCAAAATACTTAACAAAAAGTCAAAAAGGGGCATAACTTTGTCAAAATACAGTCAGGGATTATGAAACTTGTCCTAATAATTGATATTGATATGTCAGACAACTATGTTAAGTTTCAAAGTTGTACCTTGAACAGTTACTGAGAAAAACACAACTTTCACAAAAAGCTTCACAAAATTTCTAAGTGAAAAAGGGGCATAACTTTGTCAAAATACAGTCAGGGATTATGAAACTTGTCCTGATAATTGGTATTGATATGTCTGACAACTATGTTAAGTTTCAAAGTTGTACCTTGAACGGTTACTGAGAAAAACACAACTTTCACAAAAAACTTCACAAAGTTTCTAAGTGAAAAAGGGGCATAACTTTGTCAAAATACAGTCAGGGATTATGAAACTTGCCCTGATAATTGGTATAGATATGTCAGACAACTATGTTTAGTTTCAAAGCTGTACCTTGAACGGTTACTGAGAAAAACACAACTTTCACAAAAAAACTTCAAAAAATGTTGACGACCGCCCGCCCGCCCAAGAACATACCCCAATCTAATAACCAGGATTTTTCTAAAGAAAACCTGGTTAAAAACACACAGACATATACAACAAGATTTATCACCACACTGGTGGACCTTACTGCCTCCTGGGTACTTTTTGTGTACGCCTTGTTACAAATATGATTTTACTGCTATTGAAGAGAATTAAGTTTATCTCGAAAATGAAGAAGGCAATATTAAAGCCTTTGATAACAACACCTCCAGGTACTTCGACGACGCACGCAAAATCATCGAGTTGATGGATCGGTTGGTGTTAATTCACATACTACTCTTGTACTTGTTTGTTCACATGCGCACCTGTTCGGGTAATTGTGAGGTTGGTGCATCCTAGAACATGGTTTAAGACACCAGTGATAAATTGGTTTGCAACCCACCGTCCCAAGGCGGTAATCTCCCAGGTTTTCATTAAGGTTAATAGTTTGTTTGTCATTTATGAAACTGATCATTTTAAAAACCCATGCTCTCTTTTGCTCTTTACTTTTTGGTTGTGTGGGGATGGTGCATGTTCTGCTTTTAGCCATTCCTGATATGAAAATTTCACCTTTTTAATAATCTGGAGCGACTTAGATGCGGACTTATATCGGAAGAGCGTACAGACAAAACGTAGATCATCGCATAAACATAAAGTTTGGTAGGAACTGAGATGACAGAAATGATGTTAAATGGACATTAGAGATTGAGAATTAAACATAAAGCCGATGTGAATTGGATAAAATTAGAGCGTTGTTTGTGCAGCATTACTTATCACGAACATGTTTAATCTAATAGAGCCAGCAATAATATGATTATTTATCTTGTTCAGTCGCTTGCATTGTAGCGTTGCGCGGGATGACGGCTATATAAAGTCTCCCAGTACTTTCAATCAGTGCTGTTATGCATTACGCCCTTTGAAGGCCATTGAGCCCGATATTCTTATCTGTTTGCCTATTGACTTGCACTTTACACGGGGCGAAGTACCAAGGAGAGTATCACTTCAAAGAATAGTTCTTTTCAAATCGACTACAGTATTCAAAATATCCAAGTTGACAAAACTCGTTTTCGATTGTGATATGCTCAGTTCTACTGGAATATACGTTAAAAAAGTAAAGGTAAACTTGCTTAATCAGGAAAAGCATACTCAGAAAACACCGCTTGTCCAAGTAGCTAGAAATTCAAGAATATAGAGCAAGGGTGTTTAAATGTTAAATTTCAAATAAGACACCACAAAACAATTAACGAAAAAGAGAACCTAATGGTTACCGCTTTGAAACGGTCTGCGGCAAAAAACTTGCCATTAGGGCGCGGTGGAGGACAGTTAAACGAGGTTCTAAATTGACCTTTCTCACACTTGCCTGTATAGGCTCCTATATGAACAAACAAGAGCAGTTTGTCTAAGTGAATTAGTTACAACCCACTCAACAACTCAACTATGCTGCATGCAAAAGCAAACGCGACTATAGAACAAAAGAAGGTATTGTCAAGCAAAACAGACTAACTACCAAAATAGATGAAACGGGAACTTTGAAAGCCACCGAACACGACAAATATGAAAATACTGCAGGCTCGGTTTGATTGAGCCTGTTCACGGGCAGTAATGGGAATGCATATTACTACCCACGCCGCCTAGCCCCGGGTTGAGCGCAACTCAGTAAATACACCATTAAATAGTACAATTTCAATCCATCCCAAACGATGGTATGCATATGGCGGTGAACATGGAACCTTCAATGAGGTATTTTCAGATTAATACCATTCCATGTTCAGCGGCGTATGGTCCCCAGATAAAAGAATGGGTTTGCCCTAAACGAGAAAACCATAGGCGGAACTAAACTGAAGAAAATTTTGAAAGAGGATCTTAGAATATAAATCCTGCTATCACAGACGACGCCAAATGCAAATTTTAAAACGCAGGAAGTATATCCTTGGGGGTGATTGGACAATATCAAAATCTATATTGGCTGGGATACCGAAACCACATATCTATAAACTGGCCGAAGTATTTAAAAAAAGTAATTTTAGAAGTAGTATGAACGTAGTACATAAGTATCGTGCTCAACGACCTTCAAAGGACGTAACTGAAGTACTGTTTGACGAAAATTTGGGTGTTCATGTTATCAGGAAAAAACCTGAACTTTGGGCACCGGATTATATTAGGTTCTAACTGTTAGACAAATACGTTGCCTTCTTTTGGATCACGTCTTAATACAAAGGTTTGTATATGTACATATTTGCTTTAATAAAAAAAGAACAACTAGTCTCTTATTTGAGATTTGGTATAAACAAGTTATAGGCATTCCAATGGTACTAATTGTGCACCACTTGTTGCTGATTTGTTTTTATACTGTCGTGAAAGAGACTTTATGTTATCTCTTTCTACCGAACATCAAGATGATATTATTACAGCTTTTAACAACACCTCAAGGTACCTTGATGATTTATGAAATATAGATAATAACCATTTTCCATCACTGGTTGATAAGATTTATCCTAAAGAACTACAGCTTAATAAAGCGAACACTTCAGAAAAGCAAACAAACTTTCTTGATTAAAATATGTCCATTGAAAATAGTTAAGTCACTACTAAAATATATGATAAAAAAAAAAGATGATTTTAATTTTAATATAGTTAATTTTCCGTTTTGAGAAGGCGATGTTCCTCCTGCAACATCTTACGGGGTTTATATCTCACAGCTTGTTCCCATTTCTAGAGCTTGCAATGATGTAAATGATTAAAATGAACGTAATCTTTGCATAACAAAAAAACTTTTCTAACAAGGTTATCGGTATCATAAATTTAAAAATCATTTTGCAAGTTTTATCGCCGATACCCAGATTTAATTAAAAATACAGGTGCAGTTTAAAATCACTACTGCAAAAAGGTATTTCACAGCCAGTTTTTTTATGGGGATTTAATTTATAAACTAAAAAAAATAAAGGCAATATTAATTTTCCCCGGTTATTCGTAAAAACATCTGTAAATTCAAAAAGAAATATTACCAACATGATATTCTACAGCGCTCTGCAGACCTGTCGATTAACCCATCTACAGTTGATCACTATGCTTACCTCTTTGGTAACACAACGGTGGCAGGGGTTTGAGAGTTTATGAAGGTTTATGGGTGAAATATTTTTTAAAGAACCTAAAAGCTCGATTTTTTTCTTTTATCCCTGTCATCGTGTTCTTGCTAATTTGACTCCAGAGACTCTGGTCTCGGTAAGATCATCGAGTACAGGCCCAATTGGCTTTGCAATGTTATTAGCTTCTTATCTTTTATATGTTTGTGTGCTTTTGCATGCAACATTGTTGAGCTGATGGGTGAGTAGGAGTCATATCACCAAGAAAACGTGTACTTGTTTGTTAAAATGAGAACCTGTTGGGAGCAAGTGTGAGATTGGTGCACCCTAGAACCTGGTTTAATCCCCCAGTGGCAATTTGTTTTGCCACTGACCGTTCCAAGGCGGTATCCCCAAAGGTTCTCTTTTTCGTTAATTGTTTATGGCGTCCTATTTAAATTGACATACTTATAACAAACATGCTCTCTCTCTCGTCCTCTCTTCTTTTTGCTGCGTTGGGAGGCTGTGTTTTGTGAGTGGTGCGATTCCTGGTATGCTTAAAATTAAGCTTATTGTATTATAAATGATTATTTTAAATGTAAAAATATCTCGATTTTTTCTGAAAATAATCATTTTTCTGGAACAAATGTGAAATTTTGAGGTATTTGGAATCTACATGGCGAACCTCTTTTATCCCTGATAACTCAGATTTATATATCAAGTTTCAATTTCCACAGTGTTACAAATACATAACATATTGAAACAAAATCCTTACAATTCCATTTGGAAACTCTTTTTTTCTTATATAAAAGTGAAATATTCATGTTAGAAATAGTCACATTCAGAAGACACTGCCTCTCCACAAGAAGAAGAGAAATGGTCCATTTGAAATTGGTCGTTTTAATATTTTTTTATTTTTTCTCTTTATCTGGGAGCCATTGTACACTACAGGATGGTCTGACTATGACTTTTTTGCAGAGATAAATTATCTGGATAAGAAACGGAAGCATTGACATGGCTCAGTCTTGTTTGTTAGATGCGGACTAACACGGAAGAGCGTATGTATGTGGGCATCTGTATATGCGATACCGCGTTTAAAGCAGGTCGGGTCTTGTCGGTTTTCTGAAGTCAGATCTTAAAATAGGCAGTCAAAGCGAAACAAAATTCTTACACATATTTTACAACGTAAGTATAGTAATTTGTTTTTATTTCTTATTGAACATGTTTAAAATCAACTTATAGGAAATATTTTTTTCACGATTTAAAATCACTTGCCGATTGTATGTAACATCATAGTATGGTAATAATGATGTTGAATACTTTTTATTTGAACGATACTATCTTTTTCGATTTCAGTATTGCTTTGTAAATAAGATGTAGAAATCAACACTCTGGGAGCAGAGTAAGTGTAGACAAACTTAATTTAATGATAAAATTCCACAAAATATGCGCTCATCTGTGATGTAACTACAATTTTGTACGCGAAAAGGTTGGGCTTTTGTCCAAAGTAAAAGTATATACGCGAGTACTCTATTTCACATCGCGCCAGTATCACTGGAATAGGAGCAATTTAGTAAGAACGGAGTTACTTCTTTACATTTAAAGGCATCCAATTTGTTAATCAGACAACACGCGAGGTCGTAAAAGGTTTGTACAGTTCATAGTATGGTAATAATGATGTTGAATACTTTTTATTTGAACGATACTTTCTTTTTCGATTTCAGTATTGCTTTGTAAATAAGATGTAGAAATCAACACTCTGGGAGCAGAGTAAGTGTAGACAAACTTAATTTAATGATAAAATTCCACAAAATATGCGCTCATCTGTGATGTAACTACAATTTTGCACGCGAAAAGGTTGGGCTTTTCTCCAAAGTAAAAGTATATACGCGAGTACTCTATTTCACATCGCGCCTGTATCACTGGAATAGGAGCAATTTAGTAAGAACGGAGTTACTTCTTTACATTTAAAGGCATCCAATTTGTTAATCAGACAACACGCGAGGTCGTAAAAGGTTTGTACAGTAGATTGAAAACAAGCATAAATTAAGTCATTTTAACATAAATATGAATAATAAATCGCCACCAAAGACAGAATCGATGCTCATTTACCAATCCTCTAAATCGACTGTACTTCTTCAGCACTGAGGTAACTGTTATAATCATGACTTCACATCTATGTTATGGAATGAACCGAGTTAAATTTCACTTAAAAGTAATTGAATGGACGGAAAGTTAGCAGTAAAACAGCAGCAACAGCACTGCTGGCAGCGACTTGTGATGGCACTCACAACACTAATAATTCTGGTAGTGACAGCAGTACCAGCAATAATATTGTTGGAAGAAACATCAACTACATCAATAGTACTTCTTGAAGTGGCATTACTAACATCAAATTGAACTTAAGGCAGTAGCATTAGTAACAGCGCTATTTGAGTGG
Source organism: Corbicula japonica (assembly GCA_038501625.1). Classification (NCBI taxonomy): domain Eukaryota; kingdom Metazoa; phylum Mollusca; class Bivalvia; order Venerida; family Cyrenidae; genus Corbicula; species Corbicula japonica. The sequence continues at coordinate 147,732 of JAZAYU010000184.1, read as the reverse complement.
AAGCAGTAACAGGTAATATCAGTATAAATAGCTTACGTTAGGACACAGTACCTTAGGTTAGAAATAAAAAAGCAAACACTAATTGCAACAACAACATTAGAACTAACAGCAGTAACACACGTGACTGCAAAATTAATGTTGTATTGCGATCAGGAATAATACTAAAAATTCTAGCAGTGACAGCACTATCACTGCTTGCGTTAGGACATATCAGTAGTGAGTGAGAGAGAGAGAGAGAGAGAGAGAGAGAGAGAGAGAGAGGGAGAGGGAGAGAGAGAGAGAGAGAGAGAGAGAGAGAGAGAGAGAGAGAGAAAGAAAGAAAGAAAGAAAGAAAGAGAGAGTGAGCGCGTTAACAACAGTATTTCAGAGTTCTCATGCAAACGGTTGTTCTTTTGTTTTAGTATGTGCTTGGTAATTACAACATGAATTAGACTAAATTGAGCTTGCAAACATTAACTACATCCATAGCTAAATACATTTCTTTACTAAAATCTAGGTGGCAATAAGTATTTCCCCAAAAATTCATTTTTGAAATTTTAGCTAGTTTTCGCCATTTGCAATATTTGCGGCCTCTTAAGCGACCTCGACCAGTATAGAAAAGTGAAAAATTCACTTCAGGACTTGCCACACCTTGAAAACACAGCCTCCTCACGCAGCTAAAGATGAAAAAAGAGAGCATGGTTTTAAAGAAGATCCGTCGGTTGATACTTTATTATAAATATTAAACTTTGCAATAAGAAATCCTACGCCATACGGTAACTTTCGCCTTATGAACAATTGACAAAACAATTACCATCGCATCATTTATTTAGCAGTTCGCGGCGTTTAATGTGTCATAAGTTTATTTGTTGTTTTTAACGATTATTGAAATTGTCAAAGGATACTCTCTTTCCCCCGAATCTGCTAGAAATAAATGACCTTGTTGATGCATTGCTTTTTTCGAGGTCACCGTTCCCTAAATCGGCCGAGGTAAAGATCTTTTTCCTTTGAGTATAAAGAACCTCAACCTCCAAATTCGATTAGCCTGCTTAACCTTCCTACTACCGATGATACTGATCCGCGATCAGAGGAATAAAATGATAAACAAAATTCACTGATAAAATCTTTTGGCAATAGTCGGGTGACAACTAACACGATTGTTACTACTTGGAGGAAATTTGCGTGTGATATATATGATAATTTGCGTGTCTTTTAACTATGATGAACGATCTATGTCAGTACGAAACAATACTTTTTTTATCAAACCACACACTAGCAATACAATATTAACATTCAGACATTTATTTGGCAGAAGTATATAAGGGTTATCTAATATGTTATTGTGTTTTTTTATATTTAGAAGACACGCTTAAATGCATTTTAGTATACTTCAATAGTGTTATTTATTGTCAGTCATAATAAAAGATACTTGCTGTTGAGCTATTAAATGTAATGTATAGACTGTATTTTTGTTATATCAATTCAATATATAACTCGCGATAGATATATATAAGAGATAAAATGTAAGCCCTTACGTCTGAAGTATTTATACTTTTATAAACCAAACATGACTAATAAAAGAACGCATTGAAAACCAAAAGTTTAAGGCGCTCAATATATATCCGAAAGTTGAGCAAAATTTTACTAATTGTATTCCTATACGCAGAACTATAATACTTACTTACAGCCAATATTTTCATGTGAACGTTTGTATAGGACACATGAATTTTATTGAAAAGAACTATTGAATGCAATTCTTCTCTTCGGTAAAAAGTCGGTTTCGCCACAGTAGTTAGCTTTTATACCAATTGCAATATTAACATCTTATTTTGAGCTTCGAATCAAATCGCTGTCATTGATTTATTGCTTTTAAGGAAAATGAAATTTTTGTTTACATTTAATAGGAAAGCTTGCTGACGTATGGAGAAAACCCGGTCGAAACTGACCTAATCAATGTTTAATGCAATCGGATCATATCTGTCTAAGTAGCCAAAACTCTGTTAAATACAAATCGATAATTGACTTTTGAGTTTTTTAGGAGCTACACCCTTCTTTTTACAGGCACTGCTCCGCTTTTGTACGCTTAGAACGTTCCTCGTGGAGTAAAGCCTGGTTCACAATGTCCAGGTATACAGCACCGTGCTCCTGGTTTGGCCAACCAGGACCATAACCCTAGCAACGCCGGTAAGAACCGCATTGAATCGAGATAAACTGTGTTGAACCGGCGAGCACCGGGGAGTGTCCCCGGTGGTGTATTAATTTTATTTTTTTTTATAACCGGGAGCGAAACCAATGCCGGTTTATTCCAGGGAGATCCGGAGCATCACCATAGCTCTTCCGGCAAGATCCGCCTCGCCACCGTAAGACCAACAGGTGAAAGTAAACCGCCATGGGCTGTGTCCAATGTGGAGATACAATGACTTCCCGGTTCGGCAACGGTGTGCCACGGAGGAGAGCCGACCTAGCCTCGTATAGTGCCGGTCGAACTACGGTTTGGCGCGGTAGCAGCCGGTGAATGCCGGTAAAGAAACGGTGAAGCCACGTTATTGCTACGATGTAAGTCGGTGGACGACGATTCAACTTTGGAATTTAAACCATGATTTTATATTAGTCCTCAAACCGGGATCCACCGGGGATGTAAACCGGGGCAAATTGAATAAGGCTTCACGAATCTTTCCGGTTCATCCCAGTCCACCGGCTTCAAATTACCAGGACGTGGCAGGGCATACACCAGGACAGTTTAAAAGCGGGTTTAAAACGTGACTTGTCGCTGCATGAAGCATTGCGGCCTCTGCTGTTCCTGTCAGCGGTTTTACCCCTGCCACTACCGTTACGCCAGAAAAGGCCCTGACAGCCTTAGGCCACAATTCCATGGTTCCGTGATGCATGATCCGTGTCCGTGTCCGCGTCCACGTCCGTGATTTTTCACTCACCAAAGACAACGTTGGGTTTATTCCATACCTCCGTGTCCGTTCCACGTCGCGGACACGAACACGGACGCGGAACGGACACGTACACGGAGCTATGAAATAGCGGCCTTATTGTTCAGGTCCGTGTTTTTATTGATTTTACGGCCAATAATTATACTGATGTTACTACTATGACTGCAAGCTGTACTACTACTGGTACTACTGGTAGTGCTGTTACTTATGCCGATGCTGTCACTGTCAGCTATAAATACTTCTGTTACTAATGTTACTGCAAGCAATATAACCTCTTTTACTTTAAGCAGTGTTGCTGCTGCTACTTTTCTTCGGATAACTTCCTGTCCGTAGCAACTGAATGGTTATGACTGAAACAATTTATAGGTGGAGAGCTATTTTAGTTATATTCATCACGGGTTAGGGGACGAGTATGAAAAAGCATTGGAAAACGAAAATGCTGATCATAACTTTGAGGGTTATTGTTTATACTTATTTGTTAACTTTGGGTTTAAATATCAGTAAAATAATGACGATGATAAGACTCGAATACTAATTCAAAAATGTACCACAATTAAGAGTAACTATTATCATGAAGGCGTACGTTCACAATTCTTATCATATTAGACTTGGATTGACAGCACGAACTTTGGAACACAACTGTGTGATTCCAAACTTCGAAACCTTTTAAAAATGCAGCAATGATAGAAAGATGTACACGAGGACCGCGGAAAAAGCAAACATGGAAAGAAGATTGTTCATCGCTTTTCTTCTAGTTCAATGTATTTCAATTTAGGGTGAAAACTTCAAACTTTATACAAAATGTGTCTTAGCGGGTAGGGACGGGTGCGCGTCCTTACAAAATCATTGTCTCTTCTTGCAATATCCACTCATTTAATAAGACATTTATAGATATCGATGTAAAAAGACAATTTAAAACTCGGTTCATTTTACCCTGGTGGCGAAAACCTTCGGATGAAGGAGGTGGGAGTAAGGGGGTTACTGTAAAAAAAAAGATTTGATTGTAAATTTAAATGTTGTTTAATGTAAAGGTTGTAAAACATGCGTTTTATACTTTTATATTCTTTTATAAACGGCTTTCTATACTGTAGATTACTTTTGTTTGGAAATGTTCAGTGGTCACGATTAAGGCTATAGTGCACTTAAATATAATGAGGAATATTTTATTTATTATTTTATGTTTATACACATAGACCAAAACGGAAAAGTGATATACGTAAACGAAGAAAAAAGCAACTGTAATCATTTAACAATAAATAAATTAATTTCTTTATGACGCAAAATTGCTAGTAGGTTAAAGAAGGACCATTACAGTAATCGTTTTCCACTTTTTGTGCATCAAACATCTTTGTCTTGTAAACGTTAAAATTGAGACAGAAAAAAACAAGAACTATTTTTTATTTTCAGTCTGTATTCCCTTCCATCGTGGATGTAAAATCATGGGAACAGTAATAGCTCTTGTGGTCAGTATTTCCTTAATTACAAGTACTATTATAAAAAATAAAATGTTGTGCTTAACATGAAAATTGCTTCTCAGTTAATTTATTATCAGAGTTTTCTTTAAAAAATGCGTTCATTGATTCTTATCTTTGTTACAAGCTTTATAAAAAGCCCTGTATGGGTTTTACCATTTTAAATTCGTAAACATTAAATTCATTTAACATTTAAATCAAACTCATATCTTTCATTATATAAGTTAATGGTAAGTAAACCGTTTCGAATGGAAAAAAAGAATGCTTAAATTATTACTTAGTTTTTGAGTGGTCTTATAACATTCCCATCTGGAGCCATCGCATAACGTGGTGTCGAGCTACCAGGAAATATTCACAAACTACCTGGAAACTACATGCTTCATACACACGAAAAACTTAAAAACAGACGTTGTCAACTGGTTTTGGATGGTTTGGGATTGTTTATAGCAACGACTGTTAGCGCTTCTCTTTTGTTATGACCTAACATCAGAAACAAATAGTTTGGCGGCATTTGATTCAATTTTGGCAAAAAGACCCGCAAATTATGCAATGAAAGCATCAAATAAACATAACATCTGTGTCTTACAGTAAAATGATAGAATTACTTTTCACTCGTGGAGTCTGGAATTATGTGTTTTCACTCGTGGCAACGACACTCGAGATGTATCAAAATTTTTGTCGTTTATTTGTGTAAATGTTGAGTTGCGCTCAACCGGGGCTTAGCGGCGTGGGCATTGTTAAGCATTTCCTTTACGCGCATACACAGCTAAATCAATCACAGCCTGGGATATATTTTTTTAAATTGTCGTTATGTTTGGTTGCTTTCAAAGTTCTGTTTTATTTGTTAAAATGGTAAAAGCAAATACCGTCTGTCTTTTTCTTAAACAAGCGATGGTCTGTGATTCGTGGAATTATAAATAAAATTATTTTACAAGAATTCACCATGGCAAGATATACTTATTCTTAATAACTTTTATTTCAGTCAAGCAATGAGACGGATCTTTCAACGAGTGATACTATTGTAAGGGATGGGCGGTCAGTCATTCAATCCTTATCGGAGTTTTTTTTATTTCGTCAAATGTTCGATTGGGTCAGAAGCTTCTGCACTGAACATAAAGAACGCAACAGTTCGCATAGATTTTGTTGGTATGGAAGAACCGTTTTACATCCGCGTGGGTGATCACACCCAACAGCTCATAACATTCAGCAAAAATGAACAAACAGGTTCTTATGAAATGGATTTTGAGAAACAATGGGCGACTCGCAGGATTCTCCGTTCCATGAGGTCAATAACACTGGATCAAGCTCTAAAAATCATGGGATTAGTAGTTCCTGTAATGGCGATAACAAAAAAAAGCATAAACTTGATGTGATGTGATTGATGCGAGCATGTTAACATGAGTTAACTGAATATGTTGTTTGATATTTCTATAATAGATACTTTTATACTTTTAATGAAAAGTTTGCAGTGCTTTCGTTCGTTTCGGGATGAACAAAAGTAACATCATTATAATAATTTAATTAACTGTATCACTACATCACGGTCGTCATCTTCACCACTATCATCAGCAGCATCAACATCATCAAAATAATTGTCATCATCATCATCATCATTATCATCATCATCATCATCATCATCAACAACAACAACAACAACAACATATTCATCATTATTGGATCGTCAATTACCAACAACAACATGATTATTAACATCTTTACTCATTATTGACTTAGAATGCTGAAACAATGAGAGCGATAATCATATTTTGTTATAATTATTCATTTTATTTATAATGTAACTTATTTATTGATATTTTCTACGTACAGTGGAACCTGCCTTAGCAGCCACCAGCGGATAGCAACCACCTATCTTAAACAACCAGTTTGAATATGACCTAAACTGACATTTCGTTATAATTTATTTTACTGTCTTTAATAGCCACCCGTCTTCAGCAGCCACTTTTTCTCACTCCCTTGGATGGCTGCTAAAGACAGGTTTGACAGTACATCTAAGAATAATGGGATCGGCTTCAAATAGACGTTTACAGCGAATGTTGAGTTCAAGAGGGAAGATTTCAACGTATTTTATTTTTATGTTGCTTGAGTATGTAGACTTTTATTGTTGAACTATGTCTTAGATGATGTATGCTAAAATTTTATGTTTATATAAACAAAATATTTACATGGCCAAGATGCAATTCAATGTATGTTTAGTCAGACAATTCATCGTAGTGATTTCGCGTGATAACTTTGAACTGACCCCGTTGATTAACCAAGATGCCGTTAAACACGCAAAGCATGCATGATAAAGTATTGTAAACGTACTGCGAGTGAATACAGGATTGTTTGCAGTAATTTTTTGTTATATTTTAAGTTATTTACATGGGATTTATTTGCATGGGCCTATATATCTCACAGCTCGTTTGCTTTTCTAGAGCTTGCAATGATGTTAATGATTTCAATGAAAGTAACTTTAAATGTTTGCAATGAGAAAAACTTTTAAAACATTTCTTAAAATGTGCAAAACATTTAGCAAGTTTTATCGCCGATACCAAAATTTAATTCAAAAATACAGGTTCAGTTTAAAGTCACTATTGAAGCAAAGTATTCCACAGCCAGATTTTTTATGGATATTAAACCTAATAAATTAAAAGGCAACATTAATTTCCCCGGTTATTCGTAATCAAAGCGCTGAAAGCGTTGAAAGACTGGTGCGCTAGTTGTCTTGAACGGCCAAATGCACATTAAGGCATTGGAACAGTGTTTGGGTGAGCGGAGAGGGTGTGTGAGAAAATGTGTGAAAAATGACCGTATAATTCCTGAGGGATGAAACAATAAAAGTATTTATTGTAAGTACGCAAAAGCGTTTTATGGCCGTCACACAGCACTGACAAAACTACTGTTACTCTAAATAAGTGAAATATGCATATCATGAATCGATCGCCAAACTCAGAAAACACAGCCTCCCAATGCAGTAAAAAAGTAGAGATGAAAATAGAGTAAATGGAAATATAAAAATAAAAATTTCAAATAAGACACCAAAAGAAATAACGAAAAAGAGAACCTTTGGGTTTCCCGCCTTAGACTGTTCAGTGGCAAAACAATTTGCCACTGGGGCTTTCAACCAGTTTCTAGGAGACAGCGACCTCACACATGTCACAAAAATTTCTCAAAAGAACATATAAAAAGTGAAATATACATATCGGGCATCGGACACCTCCTCATACAACAACTACGTAGAGTGGAGAATAGAGCATGTTTATAGAACGATTATTTCAAAAGAGACGCCACAAACAATTAACGTCACTGAGAACCCGATGGGTTACCGCTTTGTAATGGCCAGTGGCAACACACTTGCCGCTGGGTGTTCAACTAGTAGACATCAGCCATATTATGATATATCCACCCGTACATGTAACTGATTTTTCATTATTGTCATTGTAGATTTTCATAAGCAGATACTCTACTGATAGCTATGTAAGCCATTCCTCCTTGTAATATCGTTTTCCCGATATCAACTGCAGCTGAAGATAATGTTAGACCTTGCACTTTGTGGACAGTTAAACCAAAATTTAATTTTCATAAAGGAGTTGCCAGGAAGTTAAAAATTATCATAGCACTTACCACATTGCAATGAATTTGCTCTATATAAACTCCAGTACCTTTCAAAATTGTCCAGCCACGTACATGGTAAATTTTTGGTACTTACAGGATGAAAGTCGATACTAACTATCTATATTCAGACACAGCATCTTCATCCCGTAAACCAGGGGGTAAGGGGTGTGTGTGTGTGAGGGGGGGAGGGGGTTGAGTCACACACTGCAATACCACCTCAAACCAAATTGTTTACTTTATAGACACGAAATCACCTTTTCCATGTAGAGTAGAAACCCACTAGAACCGTCAATTTAAAGATTAGAAACATTTGTAAACAAAGAACCATCATCTTTAGGTCACATTCACGCGCCAGAATCAAGTCTCGTGATCGCCAATATTTGTAAACAAAACACAATCTTCAATATCTGCCAAGAATAACTATCTGAACAATGTCTCTTACTACATGTACTCTTTCTATAACTGCTTACAACAGTACACTTTAAATTAGCATATATTTTGATTAAATGAAATCACCAACATATCGATCTATTTATAAACTCTCTATATATCTATACTCTATATATAGATCTATCTATTTCTATACCCATTTATATATACATTGAGCTGGTAAACGTTCGCTAACAACCTATATATGAAGCCGGGCCACATGGTACTTAACATTCACTGTAAACGTATATTTCAAGCCGGGCCCATTATTCTTTTAGATCGGAATAGATGTACGTTGTAAAGGTCATCAAGTTATAGTTAAATAGTACTTATAAGTTATGACCCATAATTCGTCCAGAAAAAAAGATTTTTCTTAAAGCCCTGTGGTTGGGGAAATGGCGACTCCAGGATCATCATTTGAACAGTTTTTAAGAGTTGCCTTGATGTTCCGACCACATTTGGGGCCATTAAATTGTTTTAAAAATTGATTTTGATTATAATCCTCTTGGCAAGGGAAGTGCTGATCCTATTGCCACGTTTTTAACAACTTTAAAAGAAATCAATGCCAGTATGCTTCTTACCAAATTTTATTAAAAATACATCCAATAAGTTTTGAAAAGATTTTATAAGGTTTAGCTTATAAACATGTGGCTTGGAAATGGTTGATCCGATGGTCATTATTTGAATCTTTTAAAAACGTCAATGGTTTGATATTTCAGGCTAAATTTTTTTATAATCCATTAGGTGTTTTTAGAAGAAGATTTCTAATGATTAGGCGGCTTATAAGCCCCGTGTCTTGAAAACGGTTACCCTATGGTCATAATCTGAACAACATTTAAAGACATCAATAACAAGATGTTTCTTGTTTTATTTAGTTAAGTCCATCCAGTGGTTTAAGAGATGTTCTTTGAAGCAAAATATTGACAGACGACGGAAAACGGACGACGCGGACGAATACCGGTTACAAAAGCTCACCATAAGCCAAATGCTCAGCTGAGCTAAAACATGTTACTTCAATATTGCGGCAAAGCGGTTCTCTTATCACAAACTACAGATGTTTAAGTCGAATCATTTTCCCTTTTCGATGTATCTGCCATTCCTGCATCATTAAAGGAAGAAGATTCAATGTTTGGAATCCTGGGAGCGATGTTCGGAATCAACTTTCCGATATTCGGTAGAAATGATTTAATTTTTTCGAGAATTGGTGTCTTTACAGAATATATCGGTTCAAGATTTTCATCAAACATGAAAATAAATTTGTGAGTTGCATTGCCAGATTTTATGACGTAAATGTTGCATTTATCATCATAAAACTTGAATTCAGCATTTTTAAGCACATCTTCTGTTTCTTTTTCAATCACAGTGATGGCATGCTGTAATAGTCTTCTCAGCCCGGCGTTGTTACTGTCGTCCTCCGTACCCTCGTTACCGCATAACTCTATGATCTTTTTACCGAGGACACGTTTGTTAATCTCGCTTTCTGGATAAATCTTGCGTTCGTTTTCATATTGGTGCTTGTCTTGTTCATTCATGTGTTCTAAAAACACACCGTCCTGAAATCGTCATAAGCAAAATCAAGTTTTATGACTTTAAATAGTTGGATTTTGAGTGTTATGAAAATGGTACTATGAACGTCACAGAAAACGACAACTTGTTCTTTTTATTCACACGAGAACCTTTTGGGACAAGGGTGAAGTAGGTACACCCTAGAACCTAGTTGAATCCCCAGTGGCAAATTGTTTTGCCACTGAACATTCCCGGGCGGTAAACCATCGGGCTCTCATTTTCGTCAATTGTTTGTGTCGTTTATTTTGAAAGTGATAATTGTATATCAATGCATACTTCTCCCTACTTTTTGGCTGTGCGGAGAGGTTGTGTCTACCAGATATGGTCATTATTGATGTGCGCATTTCACTTGTTTTTTTATTATATATCAACGGCGGCGTATAATGCCCATATCAAAATAACCTTAAAGATCTCAGTCTTCTTCAAAGTGAAAGAGTTTAAACATTCACTTCGACGAACTTCTAATATTAATAGAAGGTTCAAGAAAAATGAGGAACCATTACTTGAAACACAAATGTAAACAAGCCATTTCCTATCAAAACTAGACGATGAAAATTAAGGATCTTTCTGGAAAGAAAGCAGTATTAACTTAATGTTTCGTATAATAAACAAAATCAAAATCAAGCTCAAATTTCAAAATTAAGAATCAGTAAAGAGCCGAAATAAGACAAGTACCTACTATGTATTGGTTGCCTAAAATGCATAAAACACGGTACAAAGCAAGATTTATTGCAAACTCTAATTCATTCACAACTACTAGATTATCCGTGCTCTTAACATCTTGTCTTACAGCTATAAAAGAACATGTAATTAGGTATTGCGATAAGGTTTTTAAAACTACTGGCAAACATTTATTTTGGTCGATTAAAACTTCAAATGATGTTTAAAAAGCTTAATTCAAATAACTTTCAGGCGTTCTGTTTGTCTACTTATGATTTCTCTACTTGATACTCTTCGATCCCTCACAATTCAATAAGATACAAGCTAACCTGTCTCATTGAAAAAAAAAACGTTTGCTAGAGAAAATAAAAAACCTTCATCGCTTGTAATGCACATAGGGCATTTTTACAGATGGTTCTTATGATAATTATACTTTATGGACTTGTCAAGACCTAAAAGAGTCGCTAACTTTCTTACTGGATTATATTTATGTTAGCTTCGGTACCTCTTTTTATAAACCAGTAATAGGCATCCCTACTAATTGTGCACCCCTTGTTTCTGATCTGTTTCTGATCTTTTTTTTATACTGTTATGAAAGAGACTTTATGTTATCTCTTTCTACCGAACATCAAGATGATATTTTAACAGCAGTCATCAACCATATAATTATTTTGTTTACAAAAATATAAGTATTAAATGAAAACCTGGTTTTTGTCGCGTGGCGACGTCTTTTCTTGTTTACGGTTTGTATTTTCGAAGAAAGCAGATGAGGTAATGGGAAAAAAGTGTTATATATATATATATATATATATATATATCTTAAAGGGAGATAATTCAATTCAAACAACTAACTTCCGAATTAAGGGATCCCCGAAAGGATTCATGTTCGTGGAAGGAAGATACATAAGGGTGAGATAAGTAACCAACGAACAAACCTTCAGACATAAAGAAACAGATCTAAGCACCAGACACGGCGACATCGCCTAGCAAAGAGTGCTGTACATGGTCATAGACGTGCCATCCAAATTCTCAATAGAGAAATTTTCCGGTAACGCCTATAAACCATAACTATCCACAAATGACCCTCTGACTACCTAGACATTTACATACACTTATTTTTACACATACAGACATATGAGACAATTACATATACACATCTATTAGCATCGTGCTTCCTCCTTTTTTATTTTTGGAGTTTTTAATGCACACTAGTGCTATAGACAGAGACACACACAGTGAAAGTCAGCTGGATCTTTCGATACACTGAATTGAAGATATATTAACTTAAAGGGAGTTAATATATCTTCAATTAATATAAATGCCAAACATAGTCATGTAGCAAATGATATACACATGATCTTGTAAAATATAAAAAACTGAGTAGTTGTAGTAGTAGCAGTAGTAGTGGTATGGTATTAGTAGAAGTAGTTGTAGTAGTAGTAGTAGCACTAGTAATAGCTGATGATGCTGAAGAAGGAGAAGTAATAGTAGGAGCAGCAACAATAGCAGCAGTAGCAGTAGAAGTAGTAGTAGTTGTAGTGGTGGAAGTGGTAATTATTGCTGTTGTTTTTTATAATTGTAGTATGTTGCTGTTGTTTTGTAGTATTGTCTTTTTAACAACCGAATCCCTATCATCAAAAAGTAACACAATGAACTTAGCCAAATCAACACTGGCTAACTAAATAGACATCCCTGTAAAAAAGAAAAAAATGGACTTTTTATTTTTAAACAGTAAGAGTATTAGTAGTGGTTTATGTTATTGTTGTTGCTGTTGACGTTAATCACAATATGTGCTTATTCCGATTTAAACCCATATATCAGGCATACATTTGTACCTTATATATATGAATATGAATATCTTTGAACAATAGGCCAATGCCTGTGAGTACACAATAATATACATATTTACAATACAAAAAATGAAACATGAAATGAAATGGTCAGTGGTCAGTGGCGGTCATATTAAAATATAAAATGTCAACATTAACAAAGCCTGGAAAATCATAGAAATGATATCAAATAATACCAACAAATCAAGTATATCATTTTCAATCCTAAGACTAAAATATAAAATAGTCCTATTCTTGGAGAAAAGTGACTGTAGTTTAATACAAAAATTCATTTCGCCGTTCCATTGCTTTCAACGTGTAAATTGCCAGATTCAAATTAATTGATTGGTCCTCGCAGGAAAACAGTTCAATAAATTTTGGATGGTTTGGTCTTTTGCGGAAATATGGTTTTATATATACTAATCTTAGATCTTTATAAAGTTCATATTCGAGTGAGGAATGAAATTCGTCTTCTTAACTATAACATAAAATGCATTTGCGTTCATTTCGAGGTATTGCTTGCGGTGAATCCCACCGTCTTGTTTCTATCGCTAGTCTGTGCGAAGATAGTCTTAATCTTGTCAACGCTGATCTATATTTTTGAATTTTAACGTGTACTAAATATTTTGAGAAATTAAAGTTTGCAAAAAGTCTAAATGTTGAGGCTTTAGTCGATGAATTTAATTCTGCCATCAACTTTTGAGTAAAAATATCTTTCAGTGTTTGCTTCACTAATAATATTAAAATATTCTCGTTCCCAACTTCTTGAAACAACCATGCATAATTCAAGCCTAAATTATAAATGATAGATCTAACTGTTTTTGCCCAAATTGAAATTTCATCATTTCTTTCGATATCGCTTAACACCATGTTATATGTTTGTTTAATAAGTTTAACACTATCACATTTAATAATACGATAATAATGCCCTATCAATGAAAAGCCCTGACTCCGTTTATATTTTATACATAATATAGCGAAGGTAACTAAGAGATCCGGTCGATTACGGGGCATTTTTCTATATTAAACCATTACTGTGGGGTATGAAAAAAAGATGGTGTGTTTATAAAGCACTCTTTATTTCTGCGCTTATTTTTCATGTAGCAAATGATATAAGACATGATCTGGTGAAAAATAACTTTGACGTAGTACTAGTAGTAATTGTAGTTATAATAGTAGTGGAAGTTTTTGTTGTTGAAGTAGAAGCAGAAGTAAGAGTAGGAGCAGCAACACCTAGCGAGCGAGTGTTAACGGTAACAAGCGCATTGTTAAGACAGTTAACCGAAACTCACACAACCATCTAGAGGCTGAAAAAATTCTGGCGGAAGTTGACACAGGTTAAATAGAGTAACGTCCCCTTACCATGCGTAGTGAGCCCGTTACGTCATCATTATATAAGAATGTGATAACGAGGTCAATGTATCACAGATCAGGGTCCAAGAAATGACACATGCATTGAAAAATGGTCGCTTTTTCATTGCAAGTCTTCTTATTTATTAAGATAAAACTCGGTCCAAAAATTAAGGTTAATAAGCTTCTACATTGTTTCAAATCTAATATCATCGCAATTGTCAAAAACCGCCGTAGGCGTAGCGATTGTTGTTGTTTCATTTGATCGTTGACATGGGGAAAAAGCAGTAATGTTGCGTTGAATCAGCGATAAAATGTAGTGATCGGAAGTTGGACATAAGAAATCAAACCAGCCAGCTAGCAGGATTAGGGTCCATTTATTTTAACGCGAAAACGGCATTTAACGGTACACAACGTTGTCAAAACAAGTCACAATATGTTAAATTTTATATCACCGGAAAGGTATTTTCAGTGCCAATTCATCTGTGAAAGAATAAATGAAATTGAAAATTCCAATTTTCAGCCAGCCACGAATAAGTGTTTGACGAGCGTCGTTGAGGTCACTGCAGAAAACTTGCATTGATAGCTAACTTTGAAAGTAAATATCTAAAAAACTATTGGATTAATCCAAAGCTGTTTGCGGATTCATGCTTGGGTCATCGTCAATAAATACCATACCAAATTTGATGAAGAAATTCGAAAATTCGTACCTTAAAATGCATTTGCTCTGCCAAACAAACAGCTGTTACAAGTTTAAATTGAGACACAACAAAGCTTCTTGACCATAAATGAAATTCGGTAATTGAATAATTCTACATTTGCAAGAAAAAAAACCTTTAACCCTTTACTGCATTGAAACAATTTTATTGCATGAGTGAACAGAGTAGGTAGATCTAGATCAGACGACAGATCCTTGCCCTCTAATGAGGATCTACATTGCTTTTCACATTCATTAGATTATTTCCGATAAAGCATCCATGCCAGATGATCTGGATCTACATTGGTCGCACATGCTTTCAAATAAGTATATATGGAGAAAATGGTGAACAATATTTTACACTCTGAAATATTTTAAATTCTAACCATTGTATCGAAAGGAGTTTGTGATATCATGATCCTTTAGAATGGCTGTTGGAACAGGCATATTGTCGACAAAAGAAATGACAACGGGCTTTTTCACAGCAACTAGTGGGTAAAACATACTTGCTCGTTGATCTCAAGACAAAACACTGTGCACAGTTTAAAGTTTTGTGAGGCTTTAGTAGACAAGTCTTGGACCGATTTACAATGCACAATGGAAACAATCTGAAGAAAGACTTTTATTATAGCGAAGATGAGTGCAAATTCTATTAGTATCATTCAGTTAGAAAATAAAAACAGTTATTGTAAAGAATATTTGTGCATTTAGCAAAGATTCTTTATAAATTTGTTTTTATTAAATTTGTATTTCAGTTTGATGTATTCTGTTATCTTATAAAAGAAATGTGACATATTTGGTTCAAAGAACATGAAACTTTTCCACATGACCGTGGCATTTTTATAATTGGAGTTGTAGAAGTAGTAGTAGTAGTAGTAGTAGTTGATGTTGTTGTTGTTGTTGTTGTTGTTGTAGTAGTACTAGTTGTTGTTATTGTTGTTGACTATTAGTACTAGTTGTTGTTATTGTTGTTGACTTTTTTGTGTTGTTTTGGTAAGGTACAGATAATGTAGTTAATAAAGTTTTAATAACAAAGAGATCTGGTAAATTACGGGGCATTTTTCTATATAAAACCTTTACTGTGGGATATTTAACAATTGTGGTGTGTATAAATCACCCCATAATTCTGAGCATGTTTTACATATATCAAATGACATAAGACATGATCTGGTCAAATAACTTTGTAGTAGTAGTAGTAGTAGTAGTAGTAGTTGTTGTTGTTGTTGTTTCTGCTATAATTGTAGTTGTTGTTGCTGTTGTTGTTATCGTCTTTTTGACAATGTATAAACACCTCTTTTGAGCATGTTTTTCATGTTTTTCATGTAGCAAATGACATAAGACATGATCTGGTAGAATAACTTTGTAGTTGTAACAAAACATAACAAAAGAACAGATAATAAGGAAGAAAAGAAAGTTATGCAGTTATTGATCTTAAATTGTCTTAGCAGAAGAGAATACGTTTCATTGAATTTAGTTCAACCATTACATAGTTAAATGTCAGGACGGTAGTTCTGGAAACGAAGAAACTGTTATCATGCACTATAATGCACGAAGTTTAACATAATCTTGGAATGGGTTTTAATAGTTGAATATTGTTGCAAGCGGCTTATGGGCCAACAATTATCTTCATACTTGTATGTAAATAAGAAGCATTATTACGGGAAAACGATGCACAGTAGTCAAGTATACATAATAAGAAACTTTCTAGTGGCTTAAACTGTTTGCATAGCCAGATTAAATAAAGTGATATTTATCATTCTGAAGTGTCTCAATAGTCTATAAACAAACATCATATGCACAGGAAGAATTACTGTAAAGCAGCAACAACAACAACAATCACATTTATTGAATAAACACAATGTGCTTATAGCAAACAGATAAATAATATTAAATGGTAGACATTTATCTGAGAGGCATAGTAAAACTGAATGTTAACAATATCATTTTCAAAATGTTATTGTCTTTCTTTTACAGCTGAACAAATAAACTTCGCAATATTATAAGTCGTTTTCAAATTCCCTGTCATAAGTTGTTTAATTTTTTTTAATACTTGACCAATTGTTAAAATAAGGCTTACAATGTTTTTATCATTAATTTCAATATTTAGGGCAGACCGGTATTTATAATAATTTTAATTTGCGTTGCCCAATTTTCACCAGTATAGGTATCACTATTTATTGCATCTTGTTCTAGAGTTTTGTAAATACTAAACTTTTTTCGTCCGTTGGCACTTTTAACCAGTATTTGATCATTAAAGTTTTTGTGTTTTATACATTTGATTGAGGCATAATTCTCCGTAAAATGCATCTGACATTTTTACCCCTAAATTTTTTCAACAAAATTTGGTGTGAATCACTTCAATATCAGTTGTCTCGTGGATTCGCCAAACATCATAATTTTGAACATAACAGTGCATAAAAAATTTGCATGTTTGTGAGGTTTGTACGTCAATCTGGTTTAAGACAGCAACGAGATTATTTAACGCGAACAATGAATTAATGGCCAAGTTAATTCTTGGGTTCGTTTCCACCTATTATTTTTATAAAATGTAACCCCAAGATAATATCGTCAGGTACAGTTTCAACTTTGGTATTATTTAAACAAAAAATCACAAATTGTATGTCTTCCTCTTTCAAAAATCATAACCTTCGATTTTCTTGTATTAATTTTGAGATTCCATGTATTCCAATATATCTCTAAATCATAAAAGTTAACGTAAACTGTATTTGCTTCCAGTGTGTAACTAGCAAATAGAGCGGCACCACCTGCGAACATTAGAATAAACATTTTAATGTCATCTGTTGTAAATATACCTTAAACATTTGAGTTTATTCATGTCAAAATATCGTTAAGGAAAAATAAGAATATAAGACGGGAAAATCGTATCACATTGTTTCAATTTCTTAAACGAGCTTAACATTTCAGAATTACTTATATCTTACGCACGCTTTTAAATAGCCTGGATTCCAGGCGATGAAGTATTTTTTTTATTCATTCTCCAACTAATTATCTTGAGCCAGTCTACATCTCTAACTGAATTCAGACATCTCTCTCAATGCAGTATGATTGAAAATAGACTGGCTACAATAAAAGTCTGTTATGATTTATAAAATATAAATAAAAAGACAAAACAAACTAATTATCAGACTAGTGGCTAGTCTAGCTTTAAAAACTTCCTAGATTGATTTGGTTGCTTTTATAAATCATTTTTGTATTTAAATTTTCATTGATAAAGGTAAAGTTAAGGTAAAGTTTTCAAAGAAATTTCCTCTTTAACCAGACTGGTCAGTACAGTCTCTGCATGCTATCAAGTTCATTGCCCTCTGATTTGACTTTGAAGGATCATAAAATAAACATTTGGCCACACTGACCTGTAAATCTGCAGATCGTTTGAAAAGTACTTGCTATTATGAAAGTTATTTCGTGTTCAATATTCAACAGCTACATCTGTTTAACTTTCTTACATCAGCTAATTCGAAAACAAATAATATAATATTAATAAGTCTTTTGTGAGCAATGATAAAATGTGCAGCTTTTGACTCTCAACTTGGTGTACAGTGGTTCTTGAGCTTAAAGCAAATGGTGCTCTTATTTTTTTCATTTCTTTTGAATATCAGTTATGTATTATTTAAGAAAAAGTGATTAGTGAGTTTGAAACTGATTTGTATATTCAAGTTATAATTTAAAACACATATTTAACAATATGAT
The DNA here is from genome assembly GCA_038501625.1 of Corbicula japonica. NCBI lineage: Eukaryota > Metazoa > Mollusca > Bivalvia > Venerida > Cyrenidae > Corbicula > Corbicula japonica. The sequence continues at coordinate 129,485 of JAZAYU010000184.1, read as the reverse complement.
TATTCCTAATATTACTTTTATCTTGATTAACATGATAACAATGATATTCTTAAGAATGCACAACAAATTATCACATACTGTTCCAATGGATTAAACTCATTACGAATTTTATCAAATTGTATTGTACAAAGTTCATGTATCACAATAATTATTTTAGAATCGGTGTTTTTCCCAGATATGTTTCAATAATATAGATGGGTATTCCGATATATGAAAAGTGTTCATTTCGCTAAGTATGCTCACTCAGAAAAGCCAATGATGATACCCAGATACCCGGAAACCATACATTATCTATCTAGTTGTTTTCTATTATACATATCCTTTAAAACAAAGTTTATTTCAGCAAGATATCACCATAAATAATGATTATAAGGGTCAAACTGTTGGATAAAACAAGTCGACAATTTGAAAAGTGTTCATTTGGACATGTGTGCATTACACAGAAAAGCCCAAAGTGATATCCAGATACCCAGAACACCTAAATTATATATCTATTTGTCTTTTACTATACATATCCTTTAAAACAAAGCCTATTTAAGCAAGATATGACCATAAATAATTATTTAAGGGGTCAAACTGTTGGATGAAACAAGTCGAAAACTTGAAAAGTGTTCATTTTGACAAGTATGCATCACACAGAAAAGCCCATGGTGATACCCAGATACCCAGAAGCCCTAAATTATCTATCTAGTTGTCTTCTACTATACATGTCCTTTAAAACAAAGTCTATCTCAGCAAGATACCACCATAAATAATGATTTTAAGGGTCAAACTGTTGGATGAAACAAGTCGACAAATTGAAAAGTGTTCATTTGGACAAGTGTGCATCACACAGAAAAGCCCACGGTGATACCCAAATACCCAGAAGCCCTAAATTATCTATTTAATTGTCTTCTACTATACATATCCTTTAAAACAAAGCCTATTTGAGCAAGATATAACCATAATTAATAACTTTAGGGGTCAAACTGTTGGATGAAACAGGTCGAAAAATTGAAAAGTGTTCATTTCGACAAGTATGCATCACACAGAAAAGCCCATAATGATACCCAGATACCCAGAAACCATATATTATTTATCAAGTTGTCTTTTACTATTCATATAATTTAGAACAAAACCTGTTTCAGCAAGATATCACCATAAAAAATGATTTTAGGGGTCAAACTGTTGGATGAAACAAGTCGACAAATTGAAAAAAAAGGTTCATTTCGACAAGTATGCATCACACAGAAAAGCCTGTGATGATATCCAGACATCCAGAACCCCTAAATTATCTATCTAGTTGTCTTCTACTATACATATCCTTTAAAACAAAGCCTATTTCAGCAAGATACAACCATAAATAATGAATTTAAGGGTCAAACTGTTGGTTGAAACAAGTTGACAAATTTAAAAATGTTCATGTTGACAAGAATGCATCACACAGAAAAGCCCATGATGATATCCAGACACCCTGAACCCCTGAACTGTCTATCTAGTTGTCTTCTTCTATACGTATCCTTTAAAACAAAGCCTATTTCAGTAAGATATGACGATAAATAATGATTTTAGGGGTCAAACTGTTGTTAAAATTAAGTCGAAAACTTGAAAAGTGTTCATTTCGACACGTATGAATCACAAAGAAAATCCCATGATGATAACCAGATTATCTATCAAGTTGTCTTTTACTATACATATCCTTTAAATAAAAGCCTATATGAGTAAGATATGACCATAAATAATGATTTTTGCACTGAAAATGTTTGAGAGAAATGATAGAAAACGTTTTGTTTTGTTTTTTTTTCATTTTCTGCGTTTTTCCTTATTATTTAAAAATAATATTACGGACTTGTTTATGCATATTTTTCATTCCGGTTTTCTTTCCTGTCAAGTTTAATATAATATCTAAGGAACACAGTTTACAGATATTAAATATCTGCGCTAGAAAAAAATGACTTTTGTTCAAATCTGCCCACTCATCTTTTTGTGGTCAAATTTAAGCCCGGCACAAACTTAATGCATGAAAATGAACAATAAAATGCAAGCAAAATATACTTTTTGGGTCGGCAGACCCAGTAAAAACCAATTTTCGACAATCGTTTTTGCCTTACTATGAACCTAACAATTTGAGGGTTGCATGCAATACTGTCCTAACTCCTTCTTTATTTCAATGTAGTAACGACAGTACTTGCTTGCTACCATAGAGTATATGCTTGCTTCCCTAGAATATAGTTCTTAGTTTCAAAAAGTCAGTCAATGCTACAAAGCGGTCAATTTTGTAATTCTGTGAAAACGATAAAATTTATATTAAAAAATATGGAATCAATCAATATTTGAAGAAATTTAACTCGTGGATTTTGAGTCATGAACGCGCATGAATACCTGATGGCGGAACGCCATATTGGATTCGACAACGTTCGGTGAAGACGAAAAATCCATCGTAATCAACTGAACAGTGAGTATTTATCGAGTTATTTTCGTGATGCAATGCTTTTATAACACCCAAGTTACATTTGAATGTATATTGACAATAGCAGTTCTCTCTGTAAATAGAATTATTCATATGGAAATGGAGGTTGATTTGGTGGTTTTCGAATGGTACGTTACAAAATCATTGTAAAACTTGAAATTTTAGATTCGAAAGACTACACCGCAGTAAACGTGATTTTGGCTCTTTGGGTTTTATTGAACGTTACGTCATTTAATTAATGCACTCTCCAAAATGAAAGTAGGAGTCTCAAAATCGACCGTAGGACTAACCGAAACTTTTTTAATTTAGGGCCCTAATCATTGTGGATATTTATTGTGGAACCTTGTAGAGATGTAAGTAATCAAATAATTTCAATGTATTGCATTGAAAGAAGTCGGATTTTGAACGATTAACGAATTACTTGGTTAAATATCGTCACTCGTGTAAGAATTTTATTCCCATTTGAATGCTTGAAAGTAAAACATTAAGCATCTGATTCACAATGATTTATTTTTTTAATACATTTAGATCTGTTGAAAATTATGTTTAAAGTAAGTTAAAATTCATACATGAATTGATTTAACAGATATATTAATAAATGCATTTTATGCATTTGATCACAAGAACCTGAATTTCCATCAGAAAATATCCAGATCTGAAATGAATGACATTTTCCGATATAACCCATTCCCAAACCGTTACCAGCTACATAGTTGACACGAGATTTTCTGAAGTATAGAATTTCAAAGAAATGAAAATCTAATTTTTCAATAATTGCGCATTATATGTAGACCTTATGAAATCCGCTATCAGAAGTTTTTCCTACTTTCAATTTTGTCTTACACTCCATTACATATGTCTCACAGGTCATTTTATCAGAACAGATATTCTCAAAATTAATAACCCAGGGAAAACCATAAGAAGAAAAAGAGTAGCACCTCAGGGATTCACCAAGTTTATACAGAAATGGGAACTTCACAATATTTATTTAATAGTATCTCTTAAATTCATTTCAGGTGAATTTAGCATCCTTGAAGAAAGAATCAAGTATTTATTAATTGATTTAATTATTCATAAACAGGTTTAGATGATCTTTGGTTCTGGTCAGACCTGTATCAACCAAATTTGACATAATACCCCCATTTGAAGAGGTAGAGAACTGTTTGACGTCATGCAATGAAGTGGACAACAAAAGTGAAGGTAGAAAATAATGTTTGAGTTAAATCCAGAATGACAGTTAAGAAGATGTAATTATTGTAAAACGTATATTTTAGTTTCTTTGTAATGCTTGAGCTGCGATAACGCTGTCAACATTGCAACTGGTAAATTCTTGTAACATGTTAGTGGGTGGGGTACAAATCCGTTGCATTGGGAAATATTTTTTCCTATCTGGATATTTTCTGATGGAAATTCAGGTTCCTGTAATTTGATAAATAACTCAAATTAGTTTCATAGTGTTAAACTAAGTCTTGTTAATAGTAGAATTGCCTAACAAAGTAACAATAAATTATGAAATGAAAACCAAAGATATAAATTTTGTTCCCTCTAAACATGTGCCAAATTATAAAAATGAATATATTATCTCCCTTTTGATGTTACACCAGTATTAAGTATTGAAGTGAACCTAGGTTTACACAGTGTTTCAGTTCAATAATTTTGATGTAACAAGTATTCATAAGCTTTCCAATACAAATTGTTTTAAGGTAAAATAAACCAAAACTACTTCAGACATTAATTTTATGTCTATTTCATTCTATGATTTTTACCCAGACTTGAATTCTGATCAGCAATGTAAAATAAATTACCGGTAGTTATTTGGAAAGGAACCCACTTTGTGAATTTTAGTGACAACCCAATTTGACCAGTTTATAAGAGCAGTCAACACATTTTTGACTTTTTGCAGTCTGATACTTTCTGGTTAATTTTAAAGTGACATGCCTGGATGATGGATCCATATTTTTTTTTTCAAAAGAAGGAAACACATAATAACTTCTCTGGCAGTGATGAAACAATACGGATACTTAATCCAGTTAATCAACAGTTAATCAATATAACTTTATGAAATTTTCTTGAATGGCTGTTGGAACAGGCATATTAACTACAAAACAAATGACAGCACTCTTTTTCACAGCAACTAAAGGAAAAACATTTTTCACAGTCCAAAAGATTGTGCGTGACTTTTTGTAGATACACCTCACACCTCAGACTAGCAAAGTACAAAATGAGAGTAAACTAATTGTTATGATCACTCACTTAAAAAATAAAATAAGTTATTATAAAGAATATTTGTAATTTGAGCAAAGATCAAAATAATTGTTATAATTTCATGGGTGCGTTTGCCTGAAAATCAGGTTTTTGTGTGTCTAAAAATGATTGATTTTCTTCATTTTCCCTAAATAAATTTTCAGGATTTCAGGTTTTTCAGAATTCCTAACTTGCACCCTTGCAATTTTGTGTTTGTAATAATTTCAGTGATAAAATCAAATGAAAGAAATGTGCCATCTCTGGTTCAAAAAGCATGAAATTGGAAGAGGAGAGGAAGAAGGCTAATGGTATATTAAATTTTATTAATTGACTATTAACAGGGCTCTCACCAGACTTGCAAATCAGGGAGAAGTTTTGTCATAATTTACTGCATTATGGAGAAGTTTGCAGTCAACAGCTTTCTTTCCCTATATCTTAAATACAAAATGACTTCTCACAAAGCTCAACGAAGAGAGAAGTCTGGTCACTTTTGATGAGACTACTTCCTTCAAGTCTCTCTCTAGTGAGAGCCCTGTATTAATATACAGTACAGGCATTGCATACTTTGCCCTTTTTTTACATGACTGCAGTGTAGCAAAATCTCGAGGCATGTCATCACCTGACCTGAACATGCCATTTTCCTGGCAGACACTACATGGTACACCACATCAATACTTAAGTATTTTATAATGGCCCAGAAATTCTCATATTGGTCCAGAACACCTGTATTGGCCCAGTTTAGTCTTCATATGAATTTGACCATGTTATTGGGCCACGGGCTGTCATATTTACCCTCGGCCTTCTGCCTCAGGCATATATGACTACCCTTGACCCAATAACAAGGTCAACTTGAATTCACTTGATTATTAACATTATATATAATAATATTCATCTGTGGGCCACCTTGAACTAACACGATGGGTTCTTGTGGTTGCTTATTCGTTTATTACGTAGGGTAATCTCATATGAATGTGTCTCAAAAATCCAATGCTGTTTCCACTTTCATGGTTAATAACTTGACCCTTTACTCCATTTACACGCCATTTTACCACATGGGCAACCAGTGTAAATCCACATCAGATAGAGATAGCACAAATGTAGCTCCAGACCAGCTTGCACATCAGACATTTTGTGGTCTGATCTGTATCTACTCTGTTCATTAGATACATTTAAAGCTCTTTTTAACTGGAAGGAGATGTGTCAGCACCTAGATCTACAATAGTTGCTCATGTGTTAAAAGGTGTATCCATCGAGTGAAATGAAGTATAAAAATGCAGGTGTGTTTTTTGTAATAATTAACCCTTTACTACATATATACACATTTTCATGACTTTGCAACCAGTGTAGAGATCCAGATCAGATGGCAGATCTGATCTGGATCTGCACTGGTCACATTGTGGTCAGAAATAACCTATTGAATAAAAAGGCTAACAGTTTAGATCCTAATCAGGCAGTATGGATGTGTCGGCTGATCTAGATCTACATTTACACTGATCACCCATGCCATAAAGGCATATACATGGAGGAAAAGGTTAAATGGGATAAATTGTGTATGAGCCTATAGGAATTGAAGATGGCATGAAGCCTACATCAGAAAAAACCTCTTGTGTGATATTTATATAAAAAAATTACCTTAAAATGAATTATGACAACAGTGTAATCTGTTAACTGTTAACCTGCAACATCAATTTATGTACAACTTAATAAGCAACAAAAAGTACAGTGAACTTGATTTGGGTTATTTGTTATGATTTAAAATACAACATTTATTTTCAGCCATGTGTATCATCAGTTTAGTGAAAGCTGTGGACTTGAAATGTCTGCAGAATTGGTAGAACATTAGGGAGCAGAATGTGAATGTTACTGTAGAAAATGAAGACAAGGTTTGCATTTTTTTATTTTCATTTATTAAAGCTGCATGAATGTATGATAGAGACACACTAAATATATCTGTATATGTCGGTATTTGTATTTTTGTATCTTGTAACAAGAAAACATAAAATTGTGTTTGTATGTATGTGTTGACTTGTGAGACCTCAGTTCACAAGAAAATTAATCATCCTATATAAAAGTTACTGTGTTGTTTTTGCCCCTTTCTTCCATGAATACATGACATGAGTGACCAGTGTATATCCGGATCAGCAGGCATATCTGTGCAGTCTTAACAGGATCTACACGGTTCATAATAAGCTTCATGAGGCTATTTCTTACAAATATGCAAACAGTGTAGATTCCAATCAGATCCAGATCAGACACCAAAGTTGTTCTTGCTGATACTGATCTATTGTTTTCCAGGTGTCCACAAGCTGCTGAATCTAAAGGGTCATTTTTGTGTCGCCCTTTCGAAGAAAAGGCAATACATAGGGATCGCTTTGTCTGTCCGTCCATCTGTCCATCTGTCCCAAAAACTTAATGTTGGTTATAACTTTGCCATTTCTTAATATTTCTTCATGAAATTTTCAAATTATATTGTTTGTGACAACATGCTTGAGCTGATGTTAATTTTCAGGTCAAGGTCACATTTGATGGAGTTAATCCCTTTTTGTACTTTTATTTTAACAGAAAAACTTAATGTTGACTATAACTTTGCCTTTTCTTAATATTTCTACATCAAACTTTCAAATTATATTGCTCATGACAACACACTCATCATGACTCCAAGTTCTTTATGTCAAGATGGGGTTATTCCCTTTCTTGTTCTTGCATTTTTAACCTGATCTAGTTCCCAGGGCGACACAAGTGAACACCCATCTAGTGTAACTTTTTGGTGGATTCTGGCAATTAATAACCAAAATTACCCTTAACTTAAGGAAAACAAAGACACTTCAGCTAAAATCATTACAACTTCAATATAAATAGGTTATTTGTTAAAATTAATATTTCAGGATAACAGCTTTACATGGAATGCTGTGAGGAGACCAGTTTGACAATTCTGTCTATGACTGTCTGAGGGAGCATACAGCCTTTAAATTGCCACTAATTCCTGCAATGGAGCATGCTGCTTTTGTAATGGACAAGAATAAAAAAAATCACAAATGTCGATACAAATAGTGGATGTGAAATGGAGACAATTTATATAAAATATAACCAAAACGTTTTAATGTGCACCTCATTGAAAAAACATCAGTTGACAAAAAAGCATCAGTGTAATTGTGTGTTTGAACATTATTTGCTGAATAAAAGAACCATTGAAAAAAAAAACCATAGTGTCACTTGTAGTATTATTTTAAATCATGTTACCCAATTCTGTTTGTCGATTTCAAGTTTGAATATTCAAAGATTATGACTAGCTTAGCTACTTTTTTCGGTCATTGGTGTCACCGTATCTCAACTCAGAATTTTAGGTGCTGTCTAATGATACTGCACTTGCAAACAACTGCTCACAGGATTCTTCCAAACTTTACAAAAGTATTCACGCCATTAAGGTAATATTCCATTTGTCATTACACTCTCATTGATAAAATGAAAAATTAAAAAGTCAGTCTAAATGCAAAATGCAGGGCCGAAAGGAGTAATACCTTTAAATAAAGCGTTGTGTTTGAGTACTTTGACCAGCTTTGTTTCACTGTTGACCATATGATATATGAAGTATGATATCCTTCACTTAATTTTGATTGGTCAATTTCATATTATCGTCTACAAGTCCAATCAAATTCTAATTATGTCTTTAGACATATTGTCCTACCACCAGGTTCGCTTTCCATGTCACCACGTCTGCAAACTTGATAACAGTATTTGTCTTGACTTGTTAATTGGACATTAATTGTTTTTGGGGTCGAAGATCTATGTCTCAGAGGACATAAAACAAATTGTTCCCCGTTCTTGAGACGAAAGTTTATTTCTGGTCCAACTTAATCAAACCCAAAAATCCATTGCTTTTCAATTGTGTTTTGATGGCCGACCCATCAGTACCTCCAGTCCTTTGATTATACATGGTTCTTTTGCTATGATGTTACCTACACAATGAATATCATTTTATAGATATATAATCACATTAGAAGCAATGAGAAGACGAAAACGTGATGCTGGCGGAGAAATTACCGCGAATTTTCATTTTTCGCGTTTTTAAATTAACATTTCAAAATGTTATAACGGACTCATTTTTTCACTTTTTTTCATCGTTTTTTTATGTTTAATATGTTAGTACATGAATATTATTTACTTACAAATGATATTTGGTCTCTGAAGGTACTGATATCCAATTAAAGCAGCTCACCCCTCATTTTGTGAGAAGAAAAACGCGCATTACAATATTATTTGCGAGCTTGTTATATGCAATAATATTATGTTTTAAACATCATTATTTCGAATATTAATTTAGCTTTGAAAATAAGTTAAAATAAAATGATTATATTAAAACAGGAGCGTAGCAGGCATCGGAAACATAATGTCGCTGATGTTGCATTCTTATATTAGGAATTCATATTCTTTTAATTTTCTGTTACTGGTTCATCATATAATCGCAGTCAGTGAACAGTTACTACAATTCTAATGTTTTACATAAAGTGAAATTTAAATGACAACGGTAACTGAAGGCAGATTAAACTGTTTATACTATTGCATCATTTGAAAGCTTACATCTTTCTCTTCAACATTTCGGTATTATTTTGCATTTTTCTTGAGTGTAGTCATATTATTTAACTTACCATTTAGATAAACATAAAATGGACCTTAACCTCCTACATCTACATTGCAGAGAAAGAAATGCACAATTTAAAGTACATTTGTAATAAGTTTGCATTGCATTCCTTATATTAAACTCAGCTGAACTTTTAAAGCTGATGAGGTCTGCTCATTTTCATACATGATTTAGTATGGTGTGATATGTGCACGTTAACATTTGCATTAAGAATAAAAAAAAGATCTCATTAAAAGAATACACACATCATTTATAATTTTAATATATATTCATATAGACAGTTCAATTGATTGAATAGTAAAAACATTGGACAGCAATATATTCTGTAATTATATTGTTAAAACAACAACATTTCAGTTAGTCATAACTTTATATAGTGTTTGTTTTTTTTCAAAACTGCAGTAAAGACATGAATTTAAATAACCAAAATTAAATGCTTAGCGTCCAGGGATGAATTACACCGAGCAGCGCATTCAGTTATGCGGTGAAATAATGTTGGCGAAAGAATAAGAATTTTGAAATGGTAAAGTAATTATAATTGCCCTTCTAATAATATTATTTGCTTTTGTTTTATACACATTCAAAATTAGTTATTATTATGGCTACCAAAAGTACATTTACTGTGTGTATAGGTTATAGTTTATTTTGAGGCTTGTATGAAAATTAAACGGTCAGGCCCAGCGCAGCTGGGCGACCGTTTAATTTTTCATACAAGCCTCAAAATAAACTATAACGTATATAATGGTCGAAATTATTTTTGTAACTGACAAAACAGTCGCCGCTTAAATAACCATAAATGGGTATGCAAAAATCAATAGTCAAAGTGAAAGTAGTTTTGTCATTCAATGGCCCGTAAACATACTGAGGGAATATTTTAGAAAGTGAATTATGAAATTTCTTTATCTGAAAACACCATGTGAACATTACTGATTCTCAGGATAAAAACCTGTGTAGCAGTCTATCATTGTTTTGAATACCAAGGTTTCAACCGTGGAAGTTCCATTTTACCCTTTATTCATTAAGAAAACTTTTATAGCATGGTAAAATAGTTTATTTCCGGATCAACGGGCTCATCCGTGTAGTCTGATCACGACCGACACTTCTCCCTGTTAGATTCACTAGGTTTACACTAAGTGTAAAATACTGATCAGATGACATTGATTAAAATCAAAGCGTGATCTTGATCTAAACTGGTCGCCTATGTGATAACAGACGTATATATGAAATAAAGAGTTAAGAAATTTAAGAAGATTATCATAAGCCAAACAAGTCAAAGCTAAAATATTTGTAAGACTTTCACTTTTCAAACTTTCTAAGTCACGCCTCCTTGAACACTGTAGAAGATCATCGACGAACTATACGTGTTTATCAATAAATGTTCGAACAATATTATAGAGGAAATCGACCTATAATAAACACATTCCACACGCGCGACTTTATGAGAATTAAGGTTCGAAATATTTGAAAAATACTGCATTGTCATTGGCTCAAAAATAATTTCAACCATTATAGAGAATTAATGTTCGCAGCAAAAACAATAATCTAGTGGCATGCATGTGCATCTATTATTCTGGGCTGATAAATTCCTAAGGCTTTTTGTATTTAATATATTTATGTTTTGAATCAATCTTAATTTAAATATATGACCTAACATGCACATACAATTGAAGTTCTGGGAATTCCAATCATGCATGTATCTGTATAAGTGAGACTGAATTGCGAGGCTTTATATACAGGTAAACACAGGTAAGAAATATGGGGCGATATATATACTAACCCACCAGCCACAGGTCATTTTTCGGAGAAGTCATGGTTGTTTCAAGCCATGGTATAAAGGGAACTAACTCTTTTACCTGTATATATAATTTCCTTCTCATACCAAGTTATTACTATATTTTACCAGATCATGTCTTACGTCATTTGCTTCATGAAAAACATGCTCAGAAATAAGGGGTGTTTTATACACCCCACAATTTTTTAACACCCCATAGTAAAGGTTTTATATAGAAAAATGCCCCGTAAATGACTGGATGGGAAAAGTGTTTTGTTCTTACAGTGCTAATTTGTTAAATCTTCCCGAACGTTTTCGTCAACATTAAATTGACTTCATCAGGGGTATAATGATAATTAAAATCAACACGTAGTTACGCTATGATGTTAAAGCGTTGAACTAATCAGATAAGTTTATTAATCAGGTTAAGCTGTTTAATCCAATCAAATGATAGCGGAGCTATAAATAGAATTAATGCTGACCCGCTTTGTTTTATCGCGGAAGTGTGTTTTACGGCCGGGGGGCTCGATACGGGATTAATTAATATAGTAGAGGTACGAAATGGGATTTATCATATATATATATAAGGAATGGCCGCATCCAGCAGACACAGTCTCTCCACATAGCCAAAAAGTAGAGAGGAGAGAGAGGAGAAGAGAGCATGGTTATACAATTACCCGTTTGAAAATAAACGCCATAAACAATTTACGACAGTGAGAACCCGAGGGATTACCGCCTTCTTTCAGTAAACTGAAGAAATGGTTTATCGAACAACGTAGTTGAAACAAAGTCAAACGGTTTAATACACTGATGCTTTGGAGATGGAATCCGTTTTTCTTATCTTGTTTGAGCTGACCCCTTGATAATCAATATTGGTATCTAAGGCTTTACCGTGAACAAACACGTTGACTTTGTTTTGTTATGATAACTTTGAACCGTTATCAGTCAATCTACGTCGAAATAACGATAAACTACCAAGTTTTCTAAAAATTTGCATTTCGCCTAAATTACTACGGTAGACTAAATATTATTAATAAAACTTCAAAGCTACATGTCAACACAATTTCACACATTTTTTAAGAGGTCAGACACTCAACATTAAACGAGTCTTCCAAATCAGGCCTCGATCGACCCCCTATTCCTTCCTCTGTTGAATTCCAAGTAGAAAGCAAGATATATGATCGACTTTTATCACATGTATATAATATGTCCGCGGTAACGAGAAAAGTAGTAAAACAGAATTCGGATCAGACAAAGGATAAATATATTTATATCAATTGTCCTACCAGAGTTCACCCATAGACTTATGTATAATCGATATCTTTACCCAGGGAATAGTTTATGCCATCACCAGAAAACGGATAATAGTCGTTAATGCTTCTTATCTTCTTGGCCAACGACAAAATTCAAAAATCAATATAATAACATCCAAATGGATAACTGTGAAAAAATTATAGCTAATTTAGTTAAATTCAGCCTTCAAAAGTGTACTGTTTATTAGTGTTAATATTGAGTTGCGCTCAAGCCGGGACTAGTCGGCGTAGGCAGTAATATGCATTTCCATTACTGCCCATGAACAGTCCAATCAAACCGATCCTGGAATATTTTCATATTTGTTGTGTTCGGTGGCTTTCAACGTTCCTTTTTCATCTATTTCAATATATCAAATGCAAAAGAAGAAATAAAAAAGCACCAAAGTAAGTGGTTATAAATTACACAATGATGGCTGTTGACATATATTAATCTATTACAACTCCATTTTAAGTCACAGGTTCTTAACTTAGAAATGATAATTTAAAAAGTATCATGCACTCTTTGTTAATTAAGTATGACATTAGAAATTCATAGAAGGAGCAATGCTTTTATAACACAAATATACTTCGAAAATTTGAAAGGTTATTAAAACAATTTCATCTAAAGGATTAATAAGTTTTTTGGAGCAAGTTTAATGTCTCGATCTAATTTACTTACGTCTTCTCGTTCGCTCATTCTTAGTAGTCTTGCACGCAACTGATACTGTACGGCTCAATAACTGTTCTACTGCTTTGGTTGTCTACAAACATTATTAAGGTAAAATGTATTAAGGAATACAAGTTAAACAGCAGTTCTGAACTAACACGTTTTCTTTGCATTGCTTAATATGCATTGCTGTGTAAAAACTTATTTTTTATGATACCTGTCGAAAAATGAAAAAGTCGAAACGCGCCGTACAAAAGTTTTCAAAATCCTTGTGTTGTTTTCCAGTTAACAATTTTTTTTAATTAACTTAAATATCAGTCTCAAGCACATGTTTGAATTCCAAAATGCATATGGTAAAATATAATTTATTGGAATGATTGTCTTTCTAACTTAAACGTTGGTCAGTCTTCTATACACCTATAAGGAATATAAAAGAATCAGGAAATTTTAACAAATAAAAATGAAAGAGTTTACAAAATGTAAATCACATAACTATTTTAAATATGAACTTTGTTATAGGATGTTATTGTTTTTTACCCAAAACAATTGTTTGTTAAGTAAATTATTCAAACATCACCGAAATCCCCTTTCACATTCGCTTACTAGTAAAAGCTAGACAAACAAATAATTTGATATGTGCATACCATATATAATCAAAGGACTGGAGGAAGTGATGGGTCGGCCATCAAAACATAATTGAAAAGCGATGGATTTTTGACAAAGAGTGCGGGTTTGATTAAGTTGGACCAGAAACAAACTTTCGTATCAAGAACGGGGACCAATATACTTTATGTCCTTTGAGACATTGATCTTCGACCCCAAAAACATTAAAGGTCCAATTAACAAGTGAAGACAAATACTGTTATCAAGTTTGCAGACGCGGTGACATGGAAAGTGAACCTGGGGATAGGACAATATGTCTAAAGTCATAATTAGAATATGATTGGACTTGTGGACGATAATATGAAATAAGGCACTGCCTGTCTCAGAATTGACCAATCAAAATTAAGTGGATGATATCATACTTCAAAGGTCATGATATGGTCAACAGTGAAACAAAGCTGGTCACAGTTCTCAGACACTACACTTTATTTAAAGGTATTACTCCTTTTGTCCTTGCATTTTGCATTTAGACAGACTTTTTAATTTTTCATTTTATCAATGAGAAAGCAATGACAATCGGAATATTACCTTAATGGCGTTAATACTTTTGTAAAGCTTGGAAGAATCCTGTGACCAGTTGTTTGCAAGCACAGTATCATTAGTAAAGATCAGTATCACAGCACCTAAAATTCTGAGTTGCGATACGGTGACACCAATGACAGAAAAAGTAGCTAAGCTTGTCATAATCTTTGAATATTCAAACTTGAAATCAACAAACACAATTGGGTAACATGATTTAAAATAATACTACAAGTGACACTATGTTGTTGTTTTTTCAATGGTTCTGTTATTCAGCAAATAATGTTCAAACACACAATTACACCGATGTTTTTTTGTCAATTGATGTGTAGTGACATTTGTGATTTTTTTATTCTTGTCCATTACAAAAGCAGCATGCTCCATTGCAGGAATTAGTGGAAATATAAAGGCGGTATGCTCCCTCAGACAGTCATAGACAGAATTGTCAAACTGGTCTCCTCACAGCATTCCATGTGAAGCTGTTATCCTGAAATATTAATTTCAACAAATAACCTATTTATATTGAAGTTCAAGCATAATTTATGGTCTATGTTTTTTTGAATTTATTTGTCAACATTAAAAACTGATAAATTAGTTTTGTCCAATAATATTGCTATTCTTGCCCTGGCAATACTACTTTAATCCCGACTCTTGGGTTCTCATTTTCGTTCATCCTTTATGGTGTCTGTTTTGAAACTGGCCATTTTATAAACTATGCTCTCTCTTTGGCTGGGTGGAGAGGCTGTGTCTTCTGAATGATGCAATTCCCGATATGCATATTTCACTTTTCTTCTAATACAAAAATATTTTTCTCATTTCTTACGATGAACCTTCACTCCTTGGAGACGCCTTTTATCATATAGACAACCAGAGGTTCCATTTGACCCAGGAAATGACCTTTTGACTAAAAAAATAATTTAAAAACCTCATTCTGACTCCAATGATATTTAAGAAGTGACTTTGTTTCCCTTAAATTAAGGGTAATTTTGGTTATTAATTGCCTGAATCAACGAAAAGGTTAGACTAGATGGTTGTTCACTTGTGTCGCCCTGGGAGCTATGTAATTAAGGTTAAAAATGCAAGAAAAAGAAGGGGAATAACCCCCAATTTGACGTGAAGAACTATGATTCATGATGAGTGTGTTGTCATGAGCAATATAATTTGAAAGTTTGATGTAGAAATATTAAGAAAAGGATTAACAAATGTGACCTTGACCTGAAAATTTACATCAGCTCAAGCATGTTGTCACAATCAATATATTTTGAAAATTTCATGAAGAAATATTAAGAAATGGCAAAGTAATAATGAACATTAAGTTTTCAGGATGGACGGACAGATGGACGGACAGACAAAGTGATCCCTATGTATCACCTTTTCTTCGAAAGGGCGACGCAGAAATGATGCTTGACATTCAGCACCTAGTGGACACCTGGAAAACAATAGATCAGCAAGAACAACTTTGGTGTCTGATCTGGATCTGATTGGAATCTAAACTGTTTGCATATTTGTAAGAAATAGCCTCACGAATCTTATGAACCATGTAGATCCTGTTAAGACTGCACAGAATCTGCCTGCTGATCTGGATATACACTGGTCACTCATGTCATGGAAGAAAGGGTCAAAAACAACACAGTAACTTATATATAGGATGATTAATTTTCTTGTAAACTGAGGTCTCACAAGTCTTCACATACATACAAACACAATTTTGTTTTCTTGTTACAAGATATATAAATACAAATACCAACATATACAGATATATTTGGTGTCTATCATACATTCATGCAGCTCTTATACATGAAAATAAAAAATTCAAACCTTGTCTCCATTTTCTACAGTAACATTCATATTCTGCTCCCTAGTTTTCTACCAAATCTGCAGACCTCTCAAGTCCACAGCTTTCACTTGACTGATGATACACATGGCTGAAAATAAATGTTGCATTTTAAATCATAACAAATAACCCAAGTCAATTTCATTGCACTTTTTGTTGCTTATAAAGATGTATGTAAATTGCTGTTGCAGGTTAACAGACACTGTTGTCATAATTCATGTTTAAGGTGGTTTTTTTTTATAAATATCACACAAAGGGATTTTTTCTGATGTAAGCTTCATGCCATATCCCATTCCTATAGGCTCAATTTATTCCATTTAACCTTTTCCTCCATGTATATGCCTTTATGGCATGGGTGATCAGTGTAGATCTAGATCAGCCGACACATCCATACTGCCTGATTAGGATCTAAACTGTTAGCTTTTTATTCAATAGGTTATTTCTGACCACAATGTGACCAGTGCAGATCCAGATCAGATCTGCCATCTGATCTGGATCTCTACACTGGTTGCACAGGCATGAAAATGTGTATATATGTAGTAAAGGGTTAATTATTATAACACACCTGCATTTTGATACTTCATTTTACTCGAAGGATACACATTTTAAAACATTAGCAACTATTGTAGATCTAGGTGCTGACACATCTGCTTCCAGGTAAAAGGAGCTTTAAATGTATCTAATGAACAGAGTAGATACAGATCAGACCACATAAATGTCTGATGTGCAAGCTGATCTGGAACTACACCTGTGTTATCTCTATCTGATCTGGATTTACACTGGTTGCCCATGTGGTAAAATAGCGTGTAAATGGAGTAAAGGCAGGGCTGGACAAACCCACTAGCCCGACGCCCTGAAGAAGCTGAAAATTGTATTGGGCTGAAAATTGTATCGGACAATCTCAAAATATCTTATTGCTTGTCCATGGGCTAGCTCAATTTTTAAGTGCAGACTAGTTTAAACTTGAATTTGATATGCACTATCTCTTTTAGCACCATGTGCATATCATATTACAACAGCAATAAATTTATTACAAAATAACATGTTTTGAGATCTGTTTTAACATTATCAAGCCCCGATGTAACGCTTGCTTTTGAATTTTCTGTTTCTTTCTTTACTGTAAATACTGATCAATCAGAATTTGCTTATTTGCGCAAAAGTGGGACAAGCTGAAATGTGTACCCAGCTAGTCGTGGACTAGTTACAAGAAAACAAAATTTATCCAGCCCTGAAAGGGTCAAGTTACTGTGAAAATGGAAACAGCATTGGATTTTTGAGACACATTCATATGAGATAACCCTACTTATTAAACGAATAAGCATTTACAAGAACCCATCATGTTTGTGCAAGGTGGCACACAGATGAATATTATATAATGTTATTAATCAAGCAAATTCATGTTGGCTTTGTTATTGGGCCAAGGGTAGTCATATATGCCCGAGGCAGAAGGCAGAAGGCAGAAGGCAGAGAGGTAAATACTGTATAATGGGTTATTTTCGTGATCGAAAATTTTCGCGATTTTGCCATAATTTACATTTTCACGGTTGTAATTTTAGCGAATTTGTGCTCGCAGAAATTAATTTTCGCATTTTTACTGTTGCACTGCATTTATGTGGCTATATTTCTTGTAATCCGCTACCAGCAAATGTACCTGTAAAAACAAAGTATTATTAATTAGTTATTTGCTATTATGTGAAAGCTGAACACTTTGGAATTTTATCAAACTGTTACAAATCAAATTGCCTGTAGCATTATTGACATCCGTTTTAATAATTTATGTTTTTATCGACGGAATAATAACCGTGAACACCGCAAATATTGACATAATGAAGCGATAATTAACCTATAGCCCGCTGGGGCAAATATAAAGCATTTTCAAACAACATATTAAGTAACGCTCATCTGCATTGTTTGTAAAGCATAGAATATGCAGCAAATTTCGAAAGTGTGAAATTATCCTCATGCTTGTCATCAATACCAATGTTTTCGACTCCCGAACATTTAACTGTATCGGTACCTATCTACTCTGCCAGAAGTGTTACTTAATTTGTGCACTCTGACATATACTCGATTAACCCAGACCATAAAGAAATAGCAACGACAGTTTTAATCAAGCCTACCGTGCAGTCATGCAATATAGTGCACTTCGCAAAAGTAAAGTAGGGAATTTTTGGCGTTTGTTATTTTTGCGAATTTACAACGGTCGCGAAAAAAGCGAAACTATTATCATTGATTATGCTCGCAAAAAAAAACCATTATACAGTATGACAGCCCGAGGCCCAATAACATGGTCAATGTGAATACACTAGACTGATTTTATTAATTAACAGAATAAAAACATCAAATTCATATGAAGACTAAACTGGGCCAATATGAGAATTGCTGGGCAATTATGAAATAGTTAAGTATTAATGTGGTGTACAATGTAGTGTCGCCAGGAATATGGCATGTTCAGGTCAGGTGATGACATGCCTCGAGATTCTGCTACACTGCAGTCATGTAAAAAAAGGGCAAAGTATGCAATCCATGTACTGTTGATCAATACAGGGCTCTCACTAGAGAGAGACTTGAAGGAAGTAGTCTCATCAAAAGTGACCTTACTTCTCTCTTTGTTGAGCTTTGGGAGAAGTCATTTTGTATTTAATATATAGGGAAAGAATGCTGTTGACTGCAAACTTCACCATAATTTAGTAAATTGTGACAAAACTTCTCCCTGATTTGCAAGTCTGGTGAGAGCCCTGTTAATAGTCAATTTATAAAATTGAAAATACCATTAGCCTTCTTCCTCTCCTTTTCCAATTTCATGCTTTTTGAACCCGAGATGTCACAATTCTTTCATTTGATTTTATCACTGAAATTCATATTTAACAAACACAAAATTATAACAATTATTTTGATCTTTGCTCAAATTACAAATATTCTTTATAATAACTGATTTTATTTTTAAAGTGAGTGATCATAACAATATTAATTTACTCTCATTTTGCACTTTGCTATAATACTGAATTAACATTATTAAATAAGGCAAATAATTTATTTGCATTAGGTATTTGTAGTAATAATTAAAATTTTTCTGTAGAAAATTTCTAATTTATGAAGTGATTCATTTACAATATCATATTACTATAATAAGCATAGTTATTACTGTTGCACCGTTGAAACAGAACACAGAATAAACAACATCAAATTGCTTTATGTCCATTGATACTGTATTTTTGGGCCGAGAGCATGAACCTTGTGGGTAGTAGTCGCCCCACCTAAACCAGTCTGGCTACATGTCATTATAAATAAACACTGATTATTTATCAAATTACAGGAACCTGAATTTCCATCAGAAAATATCCAGATCTAAAAAACTATTACATTTTCCCGATGCAACAGATTTCTACCCCACCCACTAACATGTTACAAGAATTTAGCAGTTGCAATGTTGACACAGCGTTATCGCAACTCAAGCATTACAAAGAAACTAAAATATACTGTTAACAATAATTACATCTCCTAAACAGTCATTCTGAATTTAACTCAAACATTTTTTCCTACCTTCACTTTTGTTGTCCGCTTGAACTTCATTACGTGACGTCAAACAGTTCTATACCCCTTCAAATGGGGTATTAATATGTCAAACTTGGTTGATACAGGTCTGACATGAACCAAAGATCATCTAACCTGTTTAAGAATAATTAAATTAAGAAAGAAATACATCATTCTTTCTTCCAGGATGTTAAATTCACCTGAAATGCATTTAAGAGATACAGTAACTATTAGGCTAAATAAATATTGTGAAGTTCCTGTTTCTGTATACTCGGTGAATCCCTGAGGTGCTGCTCTTTTTCTTCTTTTGGGTTTCCCTGGGTAATTTTGAGAATATATCTGATCTGATTAAATGACCTGTGAGACATTTTGGAATGGAGTGCAAGACAAAATTGAAAGTAGTAAAAACTTCTGATAGCGGATTTCAGAAGGTCTTCATCAGACTTCCCGAAAGTTGAAAAAAAGTGTCAGACATTTGGTCAGACAAGATGTGAAAAACTGTCTGACCGAAACAAATTCTGTCAGGCCGAAACATGATAAAAAGGTATAATAAAGTATTAGGAGTTCACATTTTTGTCTGTCATTCGGTAAGATAACATTAGAAAACATGCCTGACCAGATGAAATTTTATCAGACAGATCCTTCGGTCTGGCAACAGTTTCAGTGATTTTTTTATGCCAAATATTGGGAGAAATAGGGCCCCATTCACACCCCCCCCTCAAAATATTATATATTTTCCCCCATTGCCGATAAAAAATTCCCCCTTTGCTGGAGTCTGTTACAGACTGTACTGAGTCAGGATATGTTAAATTGATACCCCACTGATAGACTATACATTGAAAAGAATAATTTATAAAATTGCAGAGGGAGAAAGAGACATTTCACTGTAGACCACTGACTTTCTTTGAATTAAAAAATCAGTGAACCCTTTGTTTTGTTGTGTTTGACAGGCTGCAAGTATGTTCCAAATATTCCCCCTTTCCTTTTTTCACGACAATCACGTCGCAATTTTCCCCCTCCAAAGGGCTGCGACCTCCTTCCCCCAAAAGTGAAAAAAAAAACACCTCAACTTTCGGGAAGTCTGCTTCTTATAAGGTGCAATTATTGAAAACATTAGATTTTCATTTCTTTGAAATTCATTACTTCAGAAAACTCCATGTCAACTATGTAGCTGGTTATGATTTGGAAACAAAGTTTTGCTTAGTCCTACTCGTTGTGTTTACAATGTGTTTACAACGACAACGGTCTATTTTGAGACTACTACTTCTACTTTCATTTTGGAGAGTGCATTAATTAAGTGACGTAGGTCTAACGTTTAATAAAACCCAAAGAGCTTAAATCACGTTTACTGCGGTATAGTCTTTCGACTCTAAAACTTCAAGTTTTACAATAAGTTTGTAACGTTACCATTCGTAAACCACCAAATCAGCCTCCATTTTCCACATGAAAAATTATATTTATAAAGGGAAATGCTATTGTCAATATACATTCAAATGTAACATTGGTGTTCTAAAAACATTGCATCACGAAAATAACTCGATAAATACTCACTGTTCAGTTTATTAAGATGGATTTTTCGTCTTCACCGAACGTTGTCGAATACAAAATGGCGATCCGCCATCATGTATTCATGCGCGTTCATGACTCAAAATCTTGTCTGACGTTCCACGAGTTAAATTTCTTCAAATATTGATTGATTCCATATTTTTCAAATATAAATTTTGTCATTTTGCACAGCATTACAAAATTTACCACTCTGTAGCATTGACTTACTTTTTGAAACTAAGATTCTAAACTATATTCTAGGGTAGCATGCATATATTAAAGGGTAGCACTCAAGACTGTCGTAACTACATTGAAATTAAAGAAGGAGTTACGATAGTCTTGCTTGCAACCCTACGATTGTTAGGTTCATAGTAAGTCAAAAACGATTGTCGAAAACTGCTTAAACTGGATCGGCCTAATGGCCGACCCAAAAAGAACACCAAAATGAAGAAGATTTAGTGGAAATGTTAATATACAAAACAAAACTCATTTTCTAAGATTTAAGGGCAATGTCACAGTTACTTAAAGCAGAAACAAACACTTCTAAGGTGTTTATGAAACAGGGCTGTTTAAAAAAAAATGGCTATTTTGGGTTTTCCTGTTATAAAAATGTACAAGAAACAGTTACTTTCATTTTCCTACTTTGCAGAGGTGTCTCATCATGCCCTTTAAAGATTTGTGAAGTTTCATCAAAATAGCACCATCCATTAAAAAAAATATTCTAAAATAATGGTCAAAAAATGTCAGGAGTGTGACAAAAAAGTGTGACACTTTTCAGAATCACATTTGTTCAGACCATTATTTTACAAAAATCTTGAGTAAAGACAAGTTTTAGTGTTGTTGTAGTAAAAGGTGCATTTATTAGGCATCAAATAATGTTAAAAGTAAGCATATTATACTTAAAGTAATCAAAATTTATGCTATTAAGTCAAGCGTGGTAGATTAGAAAATACCTCAAGAAAATCAATACATCTTTGCTTTATAAATTTATAGGACTTAAAAAATTAATAGTACATAAGAAATGCTTTGTGTATCATTAAGTTTGATGTTTCTAGATGCAAAAATTATAATATTATCACCTCTATTGAAATTATATTTGTCTGCAGCTCCCTTCAGAAAATGTCAGCTAAATTTGTCAGGAGTGTGACATTATGCGCATATTGCAATATTCTGTCAACATATCCTTTACATGAAAACAAGAGCATGTTTTTTCCTAGAAGTCTGTGTCATGTTCTGTTAAATTGTGACAAACAGGAATGGTCTTAGTGAAACATTTTTGAGTACACTGCACTTATGTGGTTGTCAGGAGTGTAACACACTTTCCTGACAATATGAATTTTTTATCTTTATGCGATACCACAAGTTCTAAAGCACTTATATTTGATGCTTCAAGATGTATTTTAATAGAAATACATATTTAAATAATAAGAAACAGTAATACTTGTATTTTAAGCACATAAATTAAAATTCTTTGATTTATTTAATATTGGTCAATAAAGCTCCATAAATTTTTTATTCTGCCACATATGAGTATAACTTGATTGATTTTGATCACTGAAAAGACTGTACAAACATATGGACCAACCAGTTTGGACTTTTTATGAACTTAAATTCTTTACATTTTTTTCACTTCACTTGCCATTTTTCAAATGACAATATCTCAGCAACCAGTTGACCGATTTCTAAAATCTTTTCAGTTCTGTACTCAGTTTCAATAAGCAAAAAAATACAGAATAACAAGTTTGGAATTTTATTGAACTTTAATTTTTCACTATTTTTTCACTTTTCCAGCCATTTTTTTTAAAACAGCCCAACAGTTGGCTGGCCAACACGTCTGCCAGTGCATAAAATCAGTATCGTAATGCGGCGCAAGTATGGTCCCTAGGTAAAAGTATGGGTTCGCCCTAAATAATGAGCGGAACTAAAGGAATTATAAATTTGAAAGAGGATATAAGAATATAAATCCTGTTAATCACAGAGAATACCAAAGGCAAACATTAAAAGCACGAAGTATATCATATAGGTGATAGAACAATTTAAGAAAAATATATAAGTTTTAACTTACAAAAAGTAATATATGCATAACAGGAATCGCCACACTCACAAAACACAACCTCCCACTCAGCGAAAAAAGAGAGAGAGAGAGAGAGAGAGAGAGAGAGAGAGAGAGAGAGAGAGAGCATGTTTGTTATGTGTATGCCGATTCAAATAGGACGCCACAAACAATTAACGAAAAAGAAAACCTTTGGGAAATTGAATATAATGCGGCATTTTTGAAGATCGAATTGCAATTAACATTTATATCGCATGCATATTGTACTAGCTTATCACTGTTTCACCGCCTTTATCGTATAGTTTAGGGGGAAATCAAAAATAAATATACAAAACAAATATCAATAGGTTAAACACTACATCACATCTAATTTTAGAGTTCCCCAATGAAAAGTGATCCACCAAACAGTTCTGGAATTGGTCTACAATATGGGGACTACTGAAAGATACGCACTTCAACCCTTTCTGCAGTAGGGAACACAGAAAAAAGGGTCCAGTCCATATGGTTGATACCTAAGTATTAAAATTAAACGGGCTACACTTATGTGAAGACGTTTAAGTTCCGTTCAAAATGCGCGGTTCAAACGATTAACCATTTAAACGCATGCAGGCCAGAGAGGTCGCTGTAAAAGTCTCGTTTTAGGTCTACATTAACATATGCAACAACACAGGATTAAAACAGTGTGTCTCAAGTAAGGTCTTCATTTACATCGGTCAACATTAATATAATGCAACAAAAGAGTATCTTTTTAACTATTTTACGCAACAAACTGTTTTCATTTTATAAACTATGAGTTGTGTGTGGATGCTGTCTTCTGTATGCTGCCATTCCTGCTGTGCTATTTTACTTTTTGAAAACTAAGACCAAAATATTGGTAGGAATTGAATACCAAAATAGGTATATTTTCATGCATCACTAATCAAATTTTGTCCATTTAAAGATCACATCATCACTTAAATCAATCGTCACGATGTCTATCTGTACCATTCTCTGGGAGTTGTCAATCTGTATTATTCAGGATGTAACTTTCAAATATCTGCCCAACTGCTTAAATACTTTTTATACGAACGTTGATTGTTATTGTTTACATCCGAATTTTTACGCGCATGCGCAGTACCTGGTTGGCAAAATATCGTTTTCGAAACCAGAGCGGAATAGTAGTTTTAACTAAAGATAAAGCTATAAAGGACAAAAATATTGTATGTTTTATGAAAAAAGCTAAACAAATTATTAAAATAAAACCTGATTTTTTAACTTATTATTTGGATAAAAGTTATTAGCTATAGAACATGTAGAATATTTCAGATTAAGCGGGAAAAAAAACAATTTGGAACATGCGAAACGTAAAATAACAAAAATATTACAATACATTTAAGAAACATAAATCAGGAGACAATTTGCAAACGGCAATTGATTGTTTCTTATAAATGATTGGTATCATGTAGCATCTCGCCAAAAACCATCGTTGGAGTCGGTTTTTTCAACTGGAATATGCATACTTTTCAATTACCGAATACCTGAATTTATAGTTAACGTATCCGTTAAAGTGCAAAATACATCAATTATTGAACATAATTTTAATTTGTGTAATGATCGCATTTTTTACTGCACAGTCGCACATTTCCTGTTTATTACGAGATAACGCGGCGACCGTCGAACGTGGTGATCTAGTGTCGACATTAGCCTCTGGCACAACTATACTTGTACAATACATGTGTCATGAACTAAACAGGGGCCTCCATGTAACATTTTCTGCATGCATGATCCGTGTTCATTCTTAAATTTTTTAAAATAAGTCTGTCGAAAGTAAAAAAATAATAACGCTAAAATATTCCATAAATCATCTTTTAAAACAAGTTATTTAACAATTTCTAACGAACACAGCAATCATCATCATTTTTATTTAAGTCATAGTTATAGTTCACACCAGCAACAAGACATTAAAAACTGCAACAGCAAAAAGCACACCATCCTCATCATCTTCATCATTAAAGTATTCATACAAATGTCCGGATTTACAATGAAGAAGTTTTGACAGGCGCGACAAATGTACTAGTATTTTATACCAAAGACCTATAAATAGTGTAATATATAGATCTAGGTCTTTGTTTTGTTTTTTTCTAAAATTGAGACCTTAAATGATAATCATCCACTCATTACGGAGTCTTTAATTGGAAAATTAGAAAAAATGTTGTATTTTAAACGAATTGATTTTAATTGTCTTCAATCAGTATGTGAACTATCTTTTTGAAGTGTCTTTAAACTGCCAACAAACATAAGCTCACTATTTATCATTAAAATAAACAAGTTATAAGTTGAAAAATACTGTTGAACATATTATGTTTTTAAAGAAGGGGTAGTGCCAACCAGGTAGGGGTCGAAGTGTCTTCAAATCAGGGGTCGAAATGGCAAGTGGTCTCAGAAAATAAGTAGGGGTGGAAATGGTAAGGGGTCGAGATGACTGTCCTGATACCGGTGAAACATACCCGTCTCATCGCATTGCCACTTTTTCAGTCTCTCTTGATCCTTTGGAAACCGAAAGAACGAAATATCTGATCCCTTCTCGTACCTTTTTTGCATCCTGGAGCGCTACAACTGACAGGCATGTCTTTATTTGTTTATTTATGCAAATATTTACGCTCTGATTACACTACATAATATGCTATTTTTGCCAACCAGCCGGTGCGCATGTAACATTAGCAAGTGCGCGTGACGTCACTCGTCAACGTTCGTATAAAATATCAACATCGAATTCTTTCCTTCAGCATTAAAGGTCGGTAAATGTTTTGTCTTCATTTATAGTATTGATAAAAAGTTATATTCGTTTTCAATTATAGCCACTGTTGGTTGACACGTATCTGATAGATAACATTTAAACAAATTCTTAATTATAACAAGAGCCAGTCGGAAACGACTGCACGTTCGACTATTCGAATAGTCAGACACATTTAAGCACATTTTAAACTGGGCTTCATTTAAACTGGGGAGTGATTCAGGAGTTTATGACACCCCCAACACACACACATGAACAAAAGTTTCTTGATCCAAGTTAAGAAATCAATAAATTACACTTAATTTACTCTTGTTGGTTTTTTGAGGGTTTACACTACCCAGCCCATACACCCCTGATCCCACACTCATCTACCCACTGTCCACCTCCAACCCCCACCCACTAAACCACTCAACGCTCAATTATCCCATGTTTTGTCAGTTGTTTATACCTCTTGCTATGGCTGTATAAATAATTAGAACGAAAAAAATGTATGGTATGTGTTGGTGTGGTGTTGTTGTGTGAGGTCTGGCGTTGTGTTGTGTGGTATGGTCTATTATAGAATAGTATGGTATGGTGTGGTGCGGTATGGTACGGTACAGTACAAAATAGTATGGTATGGAATGGTGTGGTGTGGTGTAGTGTAGTGCAGTGAAGTGAAGTGTAGTGTAGTGTAGAATAGTATAGCATGGTATGGTATGGTATGGTATGGTATGGTATGGTATGGTATGGTATGGTATGGTATGGTGTGGTATGGCATGGCATGGCATGGCATGGCATGGCATGGCATAGCATAGCATAGCACAGTACAGTAAATAGTGTGCTGTGTTGTGTTGTGGTGTGGTGTGGTACGGTGTGGTATTGTATGGTATGGTATGGTTTGGTATTGTTAGGTATGGTATGGTACATGTATAGTATGGTATGGTATGGTATGATATGGTATGGTATAGTGGTATGGTTTGGTATGGTATAGTATAGTATACAGTATGGTACAGTACACAACAGTGCAGTGCAATGGAGTACAGTACAGTACAGTACAGTATAGCATAGCATATCATAGCGTAGCATAGTATAGTATAATGGTATGGTTTGGTATGGTATAGTATAGTATACAGTATGGTATGGAAGGGGGAATGTACAGTACTCAGATACCCTTGACCTTGCACCCCCTCTACCCCCAAAATGGATGGTATGGTATGGTACAATATGGTAAAGTATAGTATAGTTTACAGTATAGTATAGAATGATATGGTGTGGCGGTGTGGTGTGGTGTGGTATGGTATGGTAGAGTATTGGTAAGGTGTGGTACGGTGTGGTGTAGTGTAGTGTAATGTAGTGAAGTATAGTACAGCATAGTATAGTAGAACACAGTAGAGTAGAGTAGAGTAGAGTAGAGTAGAGTAGGGTAGGGTAGGGTAGGGTAGGGTAGGGTAGGGTCGGGTAGGGTAGGGTAGGGTAGGGTAGGGTAGGGTAGGGTAGGGTAGGGTAGGGACGGGTAGGGTAGGGTAGGGTAGGGTAGTGTAGGGTAGGGTAGGGTAGGGTAGGGTAGGGTAGAGTAGAGTAGAGTAGAGTAGAGTAGAGTAGAGTAGAGTAGAGTAGAGTAGAGTAGAGTAGAGTATATCCCTCACCCACCCACAACCACTCAACAGTTTCAACCCTAGTATGTTAAGTTCATCTTTATTAAACCTTTTCTATAGCATAAGATAAGAAAAACACTAACGCGCAAACTTTAACTTTTATTTTTAAGTCTTAATTTCTATTAACACAGTGAAATAGGGCAAACATTAAATTTAAAAAAGCAAGGATGAGTTATGGGCCTTTGAACATCAATCTGATCTAGGATAAAATAAAGATGTTCAAAATTTCAAAGCTGTAGGTTTAATAGTATGATAGTTATGAGCTTTAACCAGCTTGCATGCAAACTTTAACCTTAATTTTAAAAAGTCCAAAAAGGGCCATAATTTGTACAAAATGAAAGTTAGAGTTATGGTTCTTGGCTAACTCACTCGGGATATGATAATAAACAAGTGTCAAAAGTTTTTCAGCTTTAGTGTAAGAAGTGTGGAAGTTATGTGTTTGTACACTAGCTTGCATGCAAACTTTAACCTGATATTCTTAGTATAAAAATGGCTAAAACTTGATCAAAATCAAAGAAAGAGTTATTGTTCTTGGCATACATAGTCAGAGTCATGGTGGTGAACAAGTGTCCTAAGTTTCAAAGCTATAGTACAAGAAGTATTAAAGTAACTAGCTTGAACGCAAACCGTAACCTGAAATTCTAAGTCGAAAAAAGGCCATAATTTGATCAAAATCAAAGAAAGAGTTATGGTTCTTTGCATACATAGCCAGGGTCATAATGGTGAACAAGTGTCTTAAGTTTCAAAGCTATAGAACAAGAAGTATGAAAGTAACTAGCTTGCTCGCAAACTTTAACCTGAAATTCTAAGTCGAAAAAGATACACACTTGGAATATGATGACGGACAAGTGTGCCAAGTTTCAAAGCTGTAGTACAAGTAGTATGGAAGTAATGAGTTCTTACACTAGCATGCACGCAAACTTTACCCTGAAATTCTATGTCGAAAAGAGGCCATAATTTGATCAAAATGAAATTTAGAGTTACGGTTCTTGGCATACAAACTCGGGATATGATGACGGACAAGTGTGCCAAGCTTTAGTAGTTTTAAAGATATAAGTAGGTTGCACGCAAACTTAAACCAAAGCGGGACGCCGATGCCGACGACAGAGTAAGTACAATAGCTCGACATACGTATTATTCGATTAGTCGCGCTAAAAATGCTAGGCATCTTTTGTTTAATTGTTTAGTTAACTTATGGCAAATAAAACTGAATATTTTATTGCTAAACAAGGGACCAGCTTTTTAGAATGCTAAACGTGTTATCCCGTTACATGGCTAATCGTTACTCATAAATAGTCCACCGGATGTTTCTTATACACGGGTTTGTCAGTCGATTGCTGACACTAAATTGTCCTCGTTCTTTTGCATTGTTGAAAATAAAATTGCACATAGGGTTTGGGATTGACATTTCACCTCCATTAGAACTATCAATCGGCTGTCATTTTCTCAAACATTCAAAGACAATTTATTTTGTTTAAAATGCTTTGAATGTTAGAGAAAACGGCAGCCGACTCATATTGAAGCTCAAATGTCGACGAAAATGCCTTTTAACAGGAGTACGGTGCTCTAGACTTTATCTGACCAAAATCGGTCCAGAAATTACTGAGAAATAAGCATAAATCCTAAGTGAAGCGAGTGATTTTGTGTGTGCTCTACATTCTAAAAGTCACGTGGTATAGCCACTCGGTATATATGACCCCTACTTTTCTTGCAGGAAATGGACTGAAGAAACACTAAGCTTTAAGAGCATGAAAGTTAGCTGTTAATCAAATGGAACCAGCTATGATTGCCAGCCTTGTTTAAAAATAGATGAAAAAGGAACTTTGAAAGCCACCAAAGACGACACATATGTAAATATTGCAGGCTCGGGTTGATTGAGCCTTTTCATGGATAGTAATGGAAATGCATATTTTTGCCCACACCGCCTTACCCAGGATTGAGTGCAACTCAAATTTACACCAATAAACAGTACAATTTAGATCCATTCCAAAAGATGGTGTGCATATGGCGGTGAAAATGAACCTTAAAGCAAGTAACACTATTGTTTATGCCAATTACAAATCTGGAACTTGAACTTGTGAAACATGTCATGTTTACTATAGTTATATAGAGGAGTCTATTTATAGGTCTTACACTAACAAAGAATCAAAAACGAAAGTACCGTAATAAAACTAATATAACAAGTAAGTTTACATAATTTAACGCACTCAGTTTAAATAAAAATATATATCTTTGAGAATATTTGATTTCTCACTGGTAATAAATACTAAAATACTAAAATTAATCAGTTTTAATAAATAATACTTACATTCACCGCTGGTAACCTGATCGTAACAATTTGCTTCTTTTTATAGCAAATAGACTCTCTCGCAGTTGTTAGCGTTTTGGAAAACCAATACTGTATCTGCTGAACGGCTGATGTGTCACATGAGGTTTGATGTCTTTATTTTTATATATGAATTCATTCGAGCCTTTATTAAGGTATTCCAAATGTTTCTATACACTATCACCGACCAAACGACCTAGGGAAAATCATGCGAGTGAGATAATTAAACCTTCCTAAGGACACAATAGACATCAATATTGAAATTGAATTTCTACTTTCGTTTTATCGCTTATATTGTTACTTTCATTGACACAAATAATGGGATGGGAAAATGTATTTTTTAAACGTATTCAATGAAAAATATTTTTATAAATAGAAAGTACTAGAAGATGGTTATAAGAATAGTTGTTTTTATTTACTTCTGCTCTTCTTGTAATCTGAAATAAATCAGAAACTTGATAATTTGTAACAAGGGTTCAGATAAATCCACGCCTGAACCAAGGAATGAACCCGGTACCCCTCGCATGCCAGTCCGCCGCCATTAAAGCTAGCTCAATGGCGAGATAGTACAAGTGCTGTACTAACACAATCATAGCCGGGTAACATACATCTCTCCATATAGGAATTCGTCCTCGAATTTCCATTGAGTATAGACATTCACTTGCGGAGTGATCTCGAGGTATTTAAACATCATTGGCAGGTCCCACGTTGTGCGTCATGTACTGGGTTCAAATGACTTTATTTATCAAAACGAGTCACGTTACTATATTTCTTACTTCAACCGTATTAAATTATCCTCATCGTCACGAGTTTCTGAATCAACAAACTAACCCATTTCCCCTAACCGTTATGAATGTCGTTATAGATGTCATGTTTACATGCAATCAGTCAATTTGTTTTGAATTCCATTGCTTTCTGGTAAGTTCTGAATGTAAAAAAGTAGCAATTTTCCTAAAGAACATTACAACCAGTGCGAATTTATGTGTCTTTTGCTTTTCGCTGCCAGTTGACCAGAACATGGGTCAAGAAAATTAAAGTTTTTGTATGATAAGGGTTATCTTTTTCGCAAACTTCTTCGAATTGTTGTTATTTTTGCGTATCGGCGATAAAACTTACAAATGTTTTCCATAATTTGTGATACAATACGGAAAACCTTGTTTATGAGTAAGAACAAGAAGTAAATATTTGTTCTTTAAACTGAACGGTCGATCGTCTAAATCTATCGGCGTTCGGCGGTATCAAAATTGTTTCCACCTATCCCCGCGGCACTGCTCTTATCGCATTAGATCGATCCACGATGTTCAAACATTTACGTTCGACTTTCGTACTTTACCATGTTTTACTGGTGGATGTGAAAATGTTGCAATTTTCCTAAAATTCAATGACAGTGAAAGCCACTTGTAATGCTTCTACTGCTGGTTACTGCCGGGATTGCTATACTGTAACTTTTGTAGGTTAGGCTGTAGCCTTTTCGAAGCTTGCTATGGATGATTTATTGGATAGCAAGTCAGGGACGAGGCAGTCAACGTCAGTATTATTGTAATAACGACACTTTATACAAAGATTACATTGGCGGTAAAAACTTATTGACTTCTCAGATGGTTTTGGCATCGGACCTATTCGTGATATAATCAAAGAACCGAAGAAATACGCTCTCATGTCGCATTACAAAGTTTAAACCGCTTAAGGGCTAACCACACGCCTTCCCATCACGTTCATCGATAAAAAAAAAAGAAAATTATCAAAATTTCAATAACGACAAAATGCTGTTTAATGAAACTTTTCACAAATGAGTTTTACTAATGTATCTTTATTTAACATACGGTACGACACGTTAGAACAGTAAAGGAAAATAACGATCTTCTATTTACTTCTATTTACATAAATTCACAAAAACTAAACAACACAAAACATCATTTTAAATGCCCACATGAGTAATATGATACTGACAACAATCAGGACTTGATGATTGTGCGCTTTTTATTCAAAATAATTTTAAATCATAAAAACAAAGCGATTCTCCCTTATACACAAGAAATAAGTACATTCTCACTAACAAATTGTTTAAAACATGTATTTACGAGTAAAAATATAATTACTTATATAATCATAAGCAATTACAAATACAATTTAAAATACATTTCATTCTCTCTCTTAACCGTTCCTACAAGACACAATTAAAACGAAATGTATCAATTACTAAATAATAATAATTTCCAATGATATATTGCAGGATTTAGCACAGGGCAGAGTTCAGATGCGGAAGTATATACCACAAGGGGGATAGCATGTCGTAAATTTCCTAGAATGGAATGTTTTATTGCATAGCTAGGTATGGGCGAAGCTGTCAAAGTTTGTTTAAGTGCAAACATGACACCTCCTTAAAGGCTTCTTTTCTTACTGGCGGATGATTGAGTCGAGATGCGTTGGACTTTTTGCAATGTGACATGTAGCAGTCAAAAGAATACATGTATGCTCTATTCACAAAAATAAAGTCTGAACGTGCTATTCTGGGTGCCAATAAAGAAATTTAAGAAACTTACATAAACTGTTTTTACTGTTGTAATTGATCGGACACTCAGAATAGTATTATGTTTTCAAGCTATTGTCATCAGGCAGCAATATCACCAACAGGAGCGTTTAGAGCCTACGTGAAATAGATGAAAAGGGAACTTTGAAAGCCATCGAACACGAAAAATTAAAAAAAAATATCGCAGGCTCGGTTTGATTGAGCCTGTTCATGACAGTAAAGGAAATGTATATTACTGCCCACGCCGCCCCAGATTGAGCGCAACTCAGTATTTGCACCAATAAACAGTATAATTTTGATCATCCCAAACGATGGTGTGCATATGGCGGTAGACATGGAACCTTCAATGTGGTATTTTAAAATTAATACCAAAGAATGGTATAAGAATAATAATTAAATAATGGATTTGCCCTAAACGAGAAGACAATGGGCGGAACTAAACAGAATAGAATTTAGACAGGGGATCTTAGAATATAAATCCTGCATATCACAGACAACGCCAAACTCAAAATTTAAAAAGCAAGATTGTTTTTGACACCTTATAACTGAATGTTTGATAATTTTATTCTACTGGCTGTCGTCGTAATAACAGCTATGTGTTCCTTCACCCGGCTCGCCCACGGGCGGCCGGGTATACGGTAGGAATTTACTATGAAAACTGCGAAGAAAACCAAGTTAAGCCGTTTGAAGTTCGTGGTTGTCGCTTTCTTTATTTATTCTTTCATGGATGAAGGATATCAGTGTGGAATACCCCTTTTCAATTCTTTAGTATAATTGGATTATTAAACTGCAGCTAACCAAAATCGTTATTTCAAAAGCAACTAGGCAAAAGGTGGAGTTTCTTTGGTCTTGGTTATCTAGACGCTTAGAATGGTAGACGCTCTGATTTAGGGACATTACGGACCATGACAATTACGGTCAAAACATGTCCCTAGACTCTTACTCAGTCGTTATCAGTAAATAAACGACTGTTGTAAACTAAACAAATGGGCCTTTAATTGGCTGTTGTATAACGTATTAATTTCTGCTTGTATCTATTTAAACATTTCTTTCCTATGCTTATCACTCATCATGAAAACATGATATTATTGTTTGTGGTAAACAAAAAGGTACGGCTTATACTTTAATAAAACAAAGCAACTAAAATTTGTAAACATTGCACTAAAGGACATGATATGGTAAATATTGTGCAGAATTGTGCAATTTAAATTTTAACAAATTTCAGTATATATAGAATATTAGGTTACTGTCTTACCAAGCTTGAATATATTAGGCGAGTCGGAGAAAAATATACAGAGCGAGGCTCTGTATACTTTGTCCACAATATTACAATATTATATCACAATATTTTTAAAGATAAAAATTTTCATTCACTCAAAATAAAAATGCAAATGTTTTGTTTCAACTTCTTCAATACACTGTGCATTATCACATAGCAATTAAATATGTTTATTCTGCTTTTGCATTTCCAACCAATCACAGAGTTACGTTATCTAATGGTCCGCACAAACCCTAGACAAAATTGACTGGTTCTCAAGCCACCCGAATTACTGTAGTGTTACCTATACTTAAACCTCAAGGAAAGATATCTTAAACTCGCTAGGGATTCAGCGGCAGTTATATTCGCCAGAAAAAAATTGGTTAACTACTGTGACTTTCCTTCAGAAGTAGCGACATGCGAGGTGAAATAGTCAAACGTTTCCTGGGATTTTGTCCATAGAATGTTTCGACCCAAGTTTTAGACTCACGCACAGAAGTCCAAGCACCGATAAATAATAAACGACGACAGTCATTTAAGTTAAAAATATGTCGAATTAAAGAAAATTAAATTTTTAAGTTAAATATCTACTGGAATCTTAAATAAAAAATGGTATCTAAGTTTAAAACATATATTATGCCTGTAATTTATCGCTGTGTGTTTGCGTTGCTGTCAGGGTTTTCTCGGTGTGTGAAAGTAAACTCTGTTGAAGGTCTATGTGTGTAAATGAAGACATCAAATGTAGATCTCAAGATGTAAGCCACAGTTCAACAACATCAGTCCGATAGCATTGTGTGCGATGTGATTATTTTCAATCGACATCGTCACAACGGTAGTCTAAGAAGAAAATTTTCTCTACTGATTAAACGTTTCGTTAGTTTTCTTATTAACTTTTCTTTCAAATTGGATGAGCATTTGTATTTCTTCAGTTTTCAGTTTAAAATGCAAAAGTATAGAAAAAAACTGCTCGATTTTACAATGTTGTATCCAAGTCTATTTAAACTCTTTTATTTCAAAATGTTTCGACCGTTTTCATTCTTCAGTTTAATGTCAAACACGTCCATACACAAGACATATCACATAAGATGTTATTGTAGAACATTCGATTTTAGTTTTCGTTATATCTTTCCACCTCATTTATCGGTGTTCGCTTGTGCACAGTACAATAAAGTATTTTGACCACAAAAATATTTCATTTGCGATGCTAATATTTAAATGCGTTAACATATAGTCTCATCCACTTCAATTCAATATGCTCAACGAGCAGTCTACTGGCTTTTTAAAATGTATCCTTGTACTAG
This sequence comes from Corbicula japonica, assembly GCA_038501625.1. Taxonomy (NCBI): domain Eukaryota; kingdom Metazoa; phylum Mollusca; class Bivalvia; order Venerida; family Cyrenidae; genus Corbicula; species Corbicula japonica. The sequence goes on along the minus strand of JAZAYU010000184.1, from coordinate 94,453 downwards.
TATTACTTGAACAGCCGGCACTATCTTGAGATTTTTTAACCTCTGAACGTTTTACAGCATTATTACTCGTACGTTTCGTTCCAGTCCCTTACCTTAACAGGGTCAGTCCTTATTGCTGGATTCGGATAATGCATTGGTGCATTATTTGTAGCTGGTTTTCGAGGGGCGCGACGATCCAGACGACTTGCAACTTAATGGATTCTGCAATAGTTTGAACCTTCAGCTTTCCTGTATAGCCTCGGTTTTCCGGTCACAAGAAGTAATTCGCAAACGATCACAAAACAGTTTATTGGAAAAAGTGTTTAAACCCATGATCTCTTTTCCTGTTTATTTTGGCTGTGTTGAGAGGATGTGAGTGCGGCTTTTCCTGATATATATGTATCCTTTTTTTAAGAAAAAAGAATACAGATTTATACTGGGTAAATTTAAATATAAGACGAAATCAACAGGTCAAAACATTCATGTGTTTTGAAAACTTCCTTTGTACAATTCTTAAATGCTCGGGCAGGTAAACATGTAGCAATTATCAGAGTGATAAGCAATGCAATTTGATAAAACTTTTTAACAGTCAAATCAAATTTCACTGTCAACAGATATATGTATAATTGTTAAGTCAATTAATAACGTGTGAAGATTCATGAATTAGCTTTTCTGAAAGTAAAGTCTACGGGACTATAAATCTATAGATCTGTTTGCGACAGAGCATGCTGCGTATAAAAGTGGCGTATATTGATTGAAAGGAAAAGAAAACAAGTTAACCATTGTCTGTACCAGTATATTTCATATTAAATCACACACAAACTAAATGTTCATCTCATTTGATTGATAGAAATTTAAACAAACAGCAAAAGTACATTTGTGTTTTCAATATTATTAGCTGATTAATTGAACCATAGAAAATAGAGAAAATTGCTTCAGCATTTGCGTTTCTGTTAATTGAATAATTTGAATGTTTGAATGTCTAAGTAAATGCCTTAAATGTCAGTCGAAGTATCATTCTTACACCTGTGACCCAACTGATTGTTAGGTGATTTCAAGCTTGAATATTGAAAAATAATGACAAGCTTTGAGCACTGCTTGCTCTGTCATTTTTGGCACAGTATCAACTCTTGACAGAAGTTAGAGAAATGTCTAATAATACATACCTTACTATTTATAGTAACAAATTTATATAGTAAATTTGGCTATTATTTTCCAGACCGGGCCATTATCATATAATCGGCCCTCACGCGAGGGCTGATATCATGATGGAGCGCACGACGTCACAATATTTCCGTTTTGTTTTCAATCGGTATATCTTAACTTATGCGGTTTCCTCGTAAGGTTAAAATAAAATAATCCTCGGCAGTGAAGCATTTTGCATTCCACTCTATAGATTTATAATGACATTAAAGTAACCGACAAAGAAATCATTTATTAAAACACAAGCTTTGGAATGATTAACTAAAACTGAATTGTACGTACCAGAGAAATATCCCGATTGAAAATCACGCAACTTCCAATAATTGTTTCTTACGTTTTCTCCACACTTCCGTTATAATAAAGCCTATTTGGTGTAGATAATCGAAGCTCGCAGCAGTGGGATAAGTATGAAACACTCTTAAATCATAGCCTTTACAGACTCATACCACGTTAAACACTTCTACCATTCATCATTAAAACATATTCCGCCCAGTCCAATGAGTTTGCAATGAAGTTCTGGTTTAAAAGCAAAAAAAAAAAGAAAAAAAAAGAAAAGAAACATTCAACCGACAGTGATTTGCACTGTTTGAAAAAGTAAACATTCGTCGAATTACGTCACATATTTAACTTAAATGATGTAATACTTGAATCGTGACGTAGTGCTCCTTCAATTAACAAGTGCTCACTCAAGAACCTGAGTGAACATTTTATAAAAAGATGTCCAAATAGATGTCTATAAAGGTATGTATTATAGACGTTAAAACACGGCTGAGCGGGGCCGAGGCGTGATAATCGGCCCTGGGCCGCAAACGGCCCTCGGGCCATCAAGCTCCTCTCGGGCCGATTATCACGCCTCGGCCACGCTCAACCGTGTATTATCCTCTAAGTATTATCGTACAATATTGTTAACCAAATTTATATTAGTCTTAATTATAATACAATCAGTCAACCCTGTATTTGATCAACGTCAGGTGTTTTTTAACTAAGACTTTACTAGCAATCTGATAATCCGCCTACTTATATACCTTGCCTGTCCGTCTGTCAAAACTCTGTTGACCAGAGCTTATATAAACTTTTATTTGATAGCTGACATTATGTCAAAAACAAACTTTTTTGGCGCCATTTCCTGCAATTTTTCTGTCAAAATAATACAAATTGAGCACTTAAAGCATAAAATAAAATTTAAATTAAAAAGAAGATACAACTGTAAAACAGGTAAACAGTACACTTTGGATCCATCCAAAACGCACATGAAAGTGAACATGGAATATTTAGTGCAATATTTCAGATTTATACCACGTTTACGTTGCACGTTCAGTGGGGAAAGGTTCCCAGATAAAGGAAGGGGTTTGAACTTCACGGGAAATCAATTGGCAGAACTGAACATAATAGAAATTTGATAGGGGATCTTATAATACAAATCATGCACATCACAGAGAACGCCAAAGGCAAAAATTGAAAAAGCAGGAAATATTTCCCATGGGTGATAGGAAAATGTCATAATCTATTTGGCTGGGATATTTTAAAAAAACTTCCACGTAAATAATATTTGATCGAAATATTAATACAAAAGTACTTTTTGAAGTACTATTAATACACATATATATTAACACTTCAACTTCGTCCTGTACGATGAAGTCTTATTTGTCTATTATTTATTATTTTAATCGTTGTTTAATACAAAGCGCAAACCTTCCAATACTTGTTCCATTAGCCGAGTGGTCTAAGACGCAGTCATTCAAAATACTTTGAAATGCAATAGTAGCAACGCTTAAATAGGTTGTAGGTTCGAAACATTTTTTTTTACATTTTTTAAATATATTTTTACACAACAATTATTTCCGTGATAAAATAAACTGAAGCAAAATACATACAATACTTTGAAATGACTGTCATAAAACTTAAAAAATATAAATCTAAAATATTTCCTTTAAAGCCGTGTGTCAGTGTGAATCGAACCCGTGCCGAAAACAAAAGTTAGACCAATGGCAGCCAGAAGCGTAAACCACTGTTCTATCGAGGCGATGTGATATAAAAGGGCACAATAGTACATTTAACGCGTAAATTTGCCTAACCCGTGTTTACATTCTATAAATAAGTGTAAACATCGCCAATTTAGCTTGGTCGACATATCATAATTTCTAAGGTTAACAGTGTGACGTATTACTTTAAAAGGCGTGGCTACAGTAAAGCCATTGACAATTAAATTTTATTGAACGTTGCACAGTGTCTTAACGTGTGACGTCGCCGAGCACGCACATTTTGCCACGAGTTGCTGCGAAAAAGCGTGCCCGTCATTCACTTTGTCGTCAACGTGGCTGTTTCATCAGCCATTCAAAAAGGCCGTAATATCACGAATTCTTCTCTTAATTTATGTATTAATGAAAGTATTTATGTCTGTAAATATAAGGATTGAGACGATATTTGATTATTTCCATTTGGTATGAAAACAGTTGGATTGTTTAAAGTACGCGCTTCACACACTTTAAAAAACCTGTTTTCCATACCCAAATGGAGATCATCGAATATCGATTCAATCCTTAAGTATCTACCTCAAACACGTCCAAGGAGCTTATGATAGCAGCACTGATTGAATGTACGGGGATAAGTATTACAGCCGCCACATGGCACAATCAACACTGATATAATAAAAAAGAGAACTTCGAAAGCCACAGAACTCGACAAACATAAAAATACTGCAGGCTCGGTTTAAGCCTGTTCATGGGTTGTGATGGAAAAGTAAATTGCTGCCTAAGCCTCCTAGCCGAGGGTCGAGCGCAACTCAATATTTTTACAACTAAACAGTACAATACAATTATTCAGATCGATTACAAACGTTGATATGCGTATGACGGTGTAAATGGAACGATCAATGCGCTATTTTCAGATAAAAACGTTTCATTTTTAGCGGCGTATGGTCCCCAGATAAAACAATGGGTTTGACCTTAACGAGAAAACGATTGGCGGAACCGAACATAATAGAATTTTGATAGGGGATCTAAGAATCCCAATCCTGCACATCACAGAGAACGCTAAAGGTGAAAATTGAAAAAAAAAACAGGAAGTAAAACTATATCCAAATCTGTTTTGGCTAGGATATTGAACTGGCCGAATTATTAAAACAAAACTACTTTCTCGAAGAACTATTAACAAATATAAGTATCTTGCTCAACAACCTTTAAAGGACGTAATTGATATAACAAAATAAGTGTTTAAAGAGTAGCATTTCTTTATGTTTATAAACCAAAATGAATATAGGATCTTAGAATAATTTCTCTCTCTTTGTTTAGTTGCCAAAGTATCTCTTTTAATTATTTTCTACTTAAGATCTCGGTCAGAGCAAGTATCATGTCTTTTCCATGTAAAACTGAAGAACTGAGTTATGCCCACTACACAAGACATTTAACAGACAAATCCTATACTCGACAGTTTTTTTTCCAATTTTCATTGAGTATGGATTTTAAATTTCGTATTACAACATAGATCAGAAGGTGATCTTTAAGGTAAAATTCATTGCCAGATTGTAATGATATTATCCCTTATTAATGACATGTTCATAGTAAATGGTACAAAGTGATTTAAACCATGGCCAACAATGCTCGAGCAATATTTTCGCTAAGAATGCATACATGTTAAATGGTTTGCTAACAGTGAAAATGGGTTGCATCTTTTCATCAAACATAAATGTAAATTTGTTTTCATATAAACCCGATCGAATTGTATTAATATTGCACGTTTCATCATAGAATTTGAATTCAGCATTCTTGAGTACGTTTTCCATCTCCTTTTCAGTCACAGTGATACCCAACTGTAGAAGTTTTCTCAGCCCGGCGTTGTTACTGTTATCTTCAGTACCTTCATTGCCGCATAAATTTACGATCTGTTTACCGAGGACAATTTTGTTGATCACAGGAACAATATATATATTGTCAGACATGCTTCCTTTCCCAGAATTGTCCAATCAAAGAAAAAAATTGCGTCTTCGATGTGACTTTTCGAATTTTCTTTATTTGTTTCTGCTCAAGGATTCCTGCTATTTGTTTGCTTGTTATAATTAACCTTCGTTTCAGTTTGGGCTGTTTCCAATAATTCGAAAATTTCCGCTCTTTTAAATCTCTCTAAACTGTCCTAGAAAAGATAAAGAGTAAATAGTTGATGACTGTTTTTTTCCGTATTGAGAAAGGTTATCATCAAAACGGTCTTTGATTCAATATGTTTATATCATACATGCGTGGATTATTCCCGAGTTATTCATGCTGTGGAGTTTTAGATAAGATTAATCTCCTGACATTCTTTTAAAAAATGAAAAGGGGAATATTGAAATCCACCAAACATTACTAAAACAAAAATATTGCAGGCTCGGTTTGACTGAACCTGTTCATGGGCAGAACTGGAAATGCATATTACTGCCTCTATCAAAATGAAACGAGAATGTATTACAATCTTCTAAACTGATGCTCTTTATAGCTCTTAGTTTAAAAGACGAAAGAAGATAAAACGTAAACCTTCAACTCTAGTTGTTCATCGCATAAGCAGTCGATCAAAAGTTTAAATGTGATAAAATTGGTATTAGCTGCTCCTTACGCATTTGAATTTTATTGAATTTAATTTATAAATTGAAAGTATTTATAAATTATTTTGTTTCATTGTTCATTATTCATTGTTCATTATCACACTTAGTGTCGATTAAAGGTACACAATAGTTAAAATAAGAGTCAAAAATAACAAAAATAGGTAATTATTTTTAAATTGTAATTAAATCATTAGAAATAGTAATTTAAGAATAGTACGAACTATAAAGGAAATAAGTGGGCAATAAATTCAACAAAAAGCAAGAAAAACGAAATGCATGAAGTATGTTGAATGTGTACTACTTTGCTATTCAGTTAAAATAAAATCTATAATGAAGCTTGGCTTGGTTTTATAATGCCTCATTATAACAGGTTTTGACTACTGATTTAACTGAACGGAGATTGCGATTATAATTTTGAAACCTTTAAAAAACGGCATAAATATAACAAGATGTACGAAACAAAATATGTAAACTGATAGATATCAACTACGAAAAAAAACTCTGTAAGGAAGGAAAACCGAATCTCATAAACTGACCAGAGCAAGCCCCATGAAATTCAAATCATTGTCAGATAGTCCAAATTGAAATCCTGTCGTTGATACAAACAGGTCAATAAAACAAGCACAGCCACGTTGTGGTTACTTAATATATAAGATATCAGATAACTACATGACCGGAAAATAAATCTGGAACTTACTGGAACCTTTATAATGTGATAAAAACCGACATTAATAAACTGAATATACGGAGCCCCTAAGGTGACATTTAGCATCTTCTTTTCCTTGTCCATATTTTTATGTGACTGTATCAAGAACGGAATTACTGATGCATAGCAGTAAAAAGCACTAAAATACAAAAGTATTAACACCGGTTACCTGATTGCGTAATCATGTTCCTTAAAATTTTATCTCACACGTCTGAAGAATTTGAAGATGCTATTACACTATTTTTACAGTAACCGCTCCCCCCTTTTATATTTGAACGATGGTGTTGAAACAAAACGTGATAATGCTGCCCAAAGATCACAATTTTAAATACCATATTTATGAGTGTTCGAACAATTACAAGCAGTATGAATGTTGTATGTACATGTATATTTTTTTAAAAATGCATCAATACAAAGTTCGAGTTCATCGGTTGGAGATTAAAAAGAGACGTGATAATGCTGCAGAGCGGCAAACGGCTTTTGTAAAAAATCTTATGAAATTCTTAAATGATCAAGAAAATACATGAAGAGCTTTGAATACGACAATAACCAGTAAAATCAGATGGTCATAGCCTTCATATATAAGTTATGTATAACAATCTTTATGCAGAAGTGGTCCAGTCCCCGTAAGCTAGGAACGCCCAAACTCTGTGATATTGCTGCCCGACAGTAACAGGTTGAGTATTTTTCTGATTGTTCGGTCAATTACAGCAAATGGAACAGTATCTATGAGTTTTTTCATATTTCATTACTGACACCCTCATCAAGAAAACTAAACAGTCTGAGCAAAATTTACGACATGCGTTCCCCTTCAAATGCAAGCACACTTTCTTCGATCCATGCTACGGTCAACTGATAGAAACATATTCACCGAACACGACAAATATTACATCATTGCACGCTCGGTTTGATTTAGCCTGTTCATAGGCAGAAATGGAAATGCATTCAATATAATTGACCACGCCACATATCCCCGGGTTAGGGACAACTCCTTATCAACACAAGTAGCTACCGTAAAATTTCGATCGATCCCAAACGATGGTATGCATATTGCGGGGACCATAGAGCCTTCAATGTTGAATTTTAAGATTTACGCATCTCGGCTGAATCGTAAGTGTTAAACGGCTTTTTCTTTCCTTTTGTGAAGATCCATTATTTGTACAAACACTCGATATGCAGAAATGATAAAATTTGGAGAGAACTTGCAACACGGATATTCCCAATTTTACCGCTTATTTAGAATTGTCCAAAACATAAGATTAAACGTAATAACGAAATAATTTTCTTAAAAAAAGTATGGAAAATGAAAAAAGTATGCTAAATGTCACCTTAGGGGCTCTGTATGAATATGTAATCCAAACCTTTAGAACTTAAACCTTTTGTATTCTTATTACGGACAAAGACCATTGTTTTGACACTTCCTTTTAAAAACTGTACATGAACTTTTATTATTTGATCAGATGTCAAGAACAACATGCAGTTTGCTTATAGGAAGTTTTAAGTTAACTTTAAGATATACATTAAATAAGGACAGACATCGGTGATTTGAAATGATATTCCATCTAAAAATAAAACTTGTAAAACCCGATGACGTTAGAAAATGTAAAAAAAATCAGTTTACCGGCAATGGTGCAATCCAAAACACATTGACTGAGTGCAATTAATACAGAACAATTTAACAGACTGACGTTTATAAAGGTAAATTATTGGGTTCAATTTGATGATTCATAAGCTCATTGAATATGAGAATATCTGTATTCAATAAACCAGATCTAATTTATTACTATTTACGTATTAAATATGATAACGCGAAAAGTTATGTTGTAACCTTTGTTATTTGAACCTTGTATTATGATAACAAGTACAGCAGAACTTCAAAATACTTTTCTTATAAGTTTTAGCACTATTTCTAAAAACAAAGATATCCAATATCGAACAATTAATTTTCCAGACCTATTTATTGTTTCAGTTAAAGTTACAATATCAGCAATAAATCGAAAGTAGAAATTCATTATATAGTGTAAAGGGTCATTGGGAACCCGCAGATTATCATTACTTGGACGCTCGGTTGAAAATTCTCAGGCTATCAATGCATAAAGAAATAGGGCGAAGTTTTACTTGTTTACTTGCATTGTCGTAATTTTTAAGCCGACATAACAATTTGTCTATTGACAGGTAAAATATTCCCGAAAATAACAATTTCATATGTTATGAATTACAATAATCTTTAAGAATATATTAAATAGGTCACAAACAAGGCATGTTAAACAGGTTAAATGTTCCAAAATAAAATTTTCAAATTTAATTTAATATTAAAATCTTTACGATTGTATTAAAATGTAAGCTCCATTGAAATGCGTAATATCAACAAAAACGATTAAGATTATCTTACATTTTACCTCTTAAATTTCCACTGCAACCTTTATTATTCAGAAAGGGAAACCGAAACTAAATAAAATAACTTTAATCAAAGGGAGCTAAGAAACGGCAAAACATACCAAACTAACCTAATGTCAAGAAAACACTAGCTAAATAGCTTAACACGAGCTTTCTTTGTTAGTTTTTTTACATTATAACCTGGTGCCAAAATGGCTTAAAATTAACTGCAGTTCTTTGGGTCAATGGTAACTTTACATTTCGAAGTTCGCTTAAACTTGCACATAATCAAAGCTTTGTAGTGTCAGAGGTTTAAATATAATTGATTCGAAACATTTATCTCGTGTACTGGTTTTATCTTCGCCATGGAAAATAGAAAGTGATTGTTACGTATATCAGGGCTATCCAATACATCATATTTGGGGTTGTCCCGGCTAGCTCAGTTGGTTGCGTCGCAGGAATTGCAGGGCTAGGCGCTGTCGTCGTGACGGTGCGGGTTTGCTCCCAGCTAGAGGCACTATCATTTCATATTTTATTGTGTTCGATGGCTTTCAATGTTCCCTTTTCATCTATTTCAATATCAGAGAAGCGTTGCTTGTGCAGTGTGACGGCTGTAAAAAGTCTCCACGTACATTCAATCTGTGCTGATATCAATAACGTCTTTTGAAGTTCGTTGAGCACGATACTTGTACTATGTAAGTAGTACTTCTAAACTATCCTTTGTTTTAATATTTCGGCCAGTTTTGAGATGGGTGGTTCCAATATTCCAGCCAATATTGATTCGAATATTGTTCAATCACTCCCAATGATATACTTCCTGCTTTTTAAATTTTGCCTTTGGCGTGTTTTTGATATTCAGGATTTATATTCTAAGATCCCCTTTCAAAACTCTATTCTGTTTAGTTCAGCCTTTTGTTTTCTCGTTAAGGCAAACCCATTTTTTATCTGGGGACCATACGCCATATGCACACCATCGTTTGGGTTGGATCAATATTGTACTGGAAAGCAACACACTTTTCCAGTTGGTTTTCGATGCTATTTCTGAGCAAAAATCTTGATCAACATACTAAAATGCAAAAACATTATGAGGGGATGAAAAATACTTTTTTCAAGGAAGACACTCAACCAAGTTCTAATTGGTCATCAATTGTATTTGTTTACAATGTATGCTAGTTTCGTTTCTTCCCTACGTCAAGAGTGGTTTTGGAAAAAACTGTTTTCTCTTGAAATCAATTCTATAATGTCATTTTTAATCTTTATTGATTGTTTTATTACATGAATCAAATACCATTTACTTACACCGCAGTGTCAAAATTAAAACAGTCTTTTATTGAAAGGGAGGTAATTTAAAAATTGGATTCTTTGAAGGGAATTTATTTAAACACAAATTTGCTGTTGATTTATAAGTTTTTATGTTTTTCCTACTAATGAGGGGTCCTATTAAAATAAAACGAGAAATTAAGAGCAAATTTTGCTTGACCTTTTTATGCAAGAAATGCATTTTTAGCAAAATTAAGTATAACTCTCGCCAAACTGCCCTAAAGTCAATTATTACAAGATTAAAGCTTAAGATGAAGACTGTTGTTGGCATATGATAATAAATAAAGAGTGAATTCAATGTATTTCTAATAAAAAAATACGGACAAAAAGTTACCAATTAGAACTTTGGGTGAGTGTACACAGTGCTTTCGAACAAAATATCAAAATGCCTGCTTAATTAAATAGAACACGCCATTCCTTTTACATTGATTTCAGTATAAAATGAAGAGTCCTGCTATATAATCTATATTCATATTCAAACACATTTTCAGCAGAATCTATGACATAATTTAAACGCCTGCAGGTGAACTATTTTCAGATAAAAATCAGTCAATATTTTAGTCCGGTACCCGTCGTACTATCAAACAGTACGTCTGGCATGCGCCAAATATGGCGGTATAGAGGGGGCAGTAAACGGTTCTCTGATATATCGCAAAACCGAAGAATCACAGCCAACACGACAAGCCCACTTGCTCCCTACTAGCACATACCTGAAACAGAAAGGGCACATAACTGACATCACAATGACATTAAGTTTATGAAAACAAAGTAAAATTATATGCAAAACATATCAGATGAATTTTTACAAACATTAACTTTCAAATTCTGGTCGCGAAAACTGGTCGGCCGACGAGGCAAAATTTCAAACATTCATCGGTTCACAGCTTTCTTATTGCCAACAACCAAAATAAATGCTTGCCACTCACACATGGAAAATCCCTACTGTTTCATTAAATCATACTCAAAATATACCTTACCATCAAGATTTTGCACTACTCATACTTGTTTGTATGCCCCTTGAGAATTGCAAGTTAAACTGAAGGCAGAGCCAGAAATGTATTAGTTTCGCATTTCCAAGCACCTGCCTCACACTGAAAGTGTCAAGGTCAAAAAGAGCATGTCAGGCAATTTTTGGGGATCCTAGCTAAACATGTGAAACTGCAAATATAGCATCTAAAAATATTTTAAAGTGCCATGAAGCTTACAGTTATCCCACTTACCTCTTATCTTCAAATTTGACCGGGGCCAATTCGTATCTAAGGCTAGAAAGTCTTAACTGCTACCTAGAATGAAGGAATATTTAGGAAATAGCGTAAGTAAAAACTTATAGAAATCCATGGACCATCTGAATAAAATGGTTTTTTCCATTTGTAATTGATAATGGCAAATGAAATATCTTTTTTTGCGATATGCCGATTGGTTTGGAAGAAAAATAACAGTTGTTGAGTTGAATAATTTTCGGACTGATGAAAGTTTAGTTGGATTTCGGATACATTGGACCCCTGATGCCATAGAATTTTGGCAAATTCCATTGCCTTCTTTTTAATCATTTGGAATATAATTCACTTATTGTTATATTTTGATATTATTTACTGATAGTTTGGAATAATGTCCTAAATTCTTAAAAGCTGGGTTTAATTGTAGATCTGTGTTGCCTAGAGCCTAAAATTATGTTAAAAATTCCTATTTCAAAGTTTTTGTTATGAAAGCTTTCAACCTTGACATAATCACAGGTGCTTGGAAGACGGACCCTGTTTTCTCCAAAATAAGTATAAACTGGCCGCCCCTGCCCCCCCCCCCCCCCACCCCCCCTAAAAAAAGAAAATGAGGGTCTACACCACATAAACTCATCTTTTTTGTTTTGTTTTGATAGATTGGGATAGTAACCAGTCTATCCACAAAGAATTTACTATCGAATACCATATTCTCTGAAAATTCGTGTCCCGACTGTATAAGCCACTGTATATCGGTCTTCCAAGCAGATGTGGACATTATTTGAGATCTTGACACTAAAATGCGATGAATAATGATCTAATAAGCCATTTTGATGATCTTATAATCTATTATGTACACAAGTGTTACTAAATATTAAAAAAAAGAAATGCACCCTGGGATGTTGATCAGGGAGATTGCCAATATTTTATGCATGTTTACAAACATATTCTTTTGTCTGATTACATTATACTTAATTTGATTTTTCTGAACTAAGGTATGAAAACGTATACTTTCAGTATACATATATATTATGCATAAAGCAGAATTAAGTATTATGAACTTAGACTTCCTGAAAACTGATAAAATGTGTCAGACATTTGGTCAGACAAGATGTGAAAATCTGTCTGACCAAAACTAATTCTGTGGAACTGAAACATAATAAAAAAAGGACTGAGCAAGTATAAGGAATTGAAATTTTTGTCTGACACTCGGTCTAATAACATCGAAATTGTGTAGGACCAGCCAAAATTTTACCTGACAGCTCCTTCCGACTGGCAACTTTTGGGACGCCTGTGAACTTAGTGTAAAGTATTATGAATTTATTTTGCAGAATATATTAATGAATAAAATTATTTTGAAATTTAAACAAAATTAATGTTTCGCTAGAAATATTGTTTAAAATTGCTCAAATTTTGAAATGCCTATTTTACCGGAATTCCCATTTTTTGGTTAAGTCTTGTTCCCATAACGGACAGAACACCGCAGAGTAAAAAGCTAGGTCATTGCACCTTAAAAGATGCTGAACAGAATGTTAAGCCCATATAAACTGCTGTCAGAAAGTCTTCTATGAATTTCACATGCAATTATTATGCTCTATTTGTTTTCTTTCTATATAATGTACCTTTTGGTTATGAATCACCCTCGGCCATAGACTAGCCACTAGTCTGATAATTAGTTTGTTTTGTCTTTTTATTTATATTTTATAAATCATAACAGACTTTTATTGCAGCCAGTCTATTTTCTATCATACTGCATTGAGAGAGATGTCTGAATTATCAGACTAGTATAAAGCGTTTGGGGTCTCCTGGAAATGATTGACATGTTAGTGCTCTAAAATTACCCGTGTCTAATCGGTCTGCTGTGCTAATGACCACTATCAGCAAATATTTATTTACCTTAGGGATTCTGATACTTTTAACTGTTCATGTAGAATTTGAAGGTTTTGAAAGAGCTGAATAAACTGACCAATATGACTGAAAGAACTAACACCTATGAGTAAAATAAGATATAGTTACTGGATTAAATTCACATAAGTTTGAATATGGCATCCAGAAGTAGTGAAGCACCTTAAAAAACATACATTTCTGTAGAACTAACACCAACATGGAAAAACTATTATGTATAATTGGTGACAGAAAAGAAGAAAACAGTAGCTTCAGATCAAAACTGCCTTAGAGGTATATTAAATATGTATGGGCTGTTTAAAAAAATGGAAGGAAAAGTAAAAATATAGTGAAAAATTAAAGTTCATAAAAATTCCGAACTTGTTATTCTGTATTTTTTGCTTATTGAAACTGAGTATAGAACTGGAAAGATTTTTGAAATCGGTCAACTGGTTGCTGAGATATTGTCATTTGGGCTATTTCAAAAAAAGGCAAGTGAAGTGAAAAAAATGTAAATAAAAATATATTTATGGAGCTTTATTGACCAATATTAAATAAATCACAAGAATTTTCATTTACATTTACGTATGTTCTTAAAATACAATTATTACTGTTTTTTATTTGTTAAATGTGCATTTCTGTTAAAATAAATGTCGAAGCATCAAATATAAGTGTTTAAGAACTTGTGGTATTTTCTTTACTACCACGCTTAACTTAATAGCATAAATTTTGATTACTTGAAGTATAATATGCTTAATTTTATCATTAGTTGATGCTTAATAAATGCACCTTTTACTAAAACAACACTTAAACTTGTCTTTTTTCAAGCTATTTGTAAAATGATGGTCTGAACAAATGTGATTTTTAAAAGTGTCACACTCTTTTGTCACACTCCTGACATTTTTTTGCCCATTATTTTAGAATATTTTTAACGAATGGTGCTATTTTTATGAAACTTCACAAATCTTTAAAGGGCATGATAAGACACCTCTGCAAAGTAGGAAATGGAAGTAACTGTTTGTTGTACATTTTTTAACAGGAAAACCCAAACCAGCCTTTTTTGAAACAGCCCATCATACAATCAAAACATCATTCGCTTTAACAAACGAACGAAAAAAATAATTATCTAATTTGAAAAAATCTCATGAGCATGTAAGCAGAAAGAGATTGCCTCAGCGAAGTATGCAATACTTTATTTACACACATTGTTTTGAAATGGTAATTAATTCTCTTTATCATTTATAATGATTACTAGCTTTAATAGAACAGTTTATGCAATTTAGTTAGTAGGCTCAATCTAAACTTGAAATATTTCCATTGTGTCATATGGATTTCTTTTTAAGTTACATTTGTTATATTTTACAAATATCAGGCTATATTTTATCAACAAGCTTTTAAATATTACATTATATTATTACTATTATCACACTTTTAAGAAAATGTCTGTGTCTATACATTTATGCTACAATTTTGTGCTAAGAAAAATTTAATATGGGATAATTGTCATCTCCCAATGTTTACGCTTTTGACTTTCAATATATTCTATTTATGACAGCATGATTATATTGTCCCCCAAAATCGATAGGCAGTCGCGTAGCTGCCTATATGCGGCTGAATCCACATAATTTACCCCAGAATGCTCAGAATGCCTCAGACTGCACCATTGTTATTTAAAAAAATCTGGGTGTGGGGGCATGTACACGAACCTCCACCTCCCACCCCATCATAATTATGAATCCACGTGAATAGAGTGCAACTTTTTCTTTATTTTTAAAGTAATGGTAGAGGAAATGTGCCATTTGAAAACCAAGCTATTGCCACTGCCATTTGGTGAGCTGAAAAGAGAATCTCTTCCAGATATATTGTTCAAATACAGCTTTTTGGTCTGGTTTTAAAGCACTAATTCAATTTTTTGCAATGCAAAGTCTATAGCACCATCGTGGAGTTCTTATGAAATCAACAGCAAGAATGTGAAACACAGAGTGTGATGATTTTTAACCTAGTCAAGAAAAACTGAGAGATAATGATCTAAATGCACCACATGGTATCAATGGGCTTATAAACATCAGGCAATAAACCACTTAGCACCTTGTGGTCAATTCTTGACAGTGATTGATAACCAACCTAAAATCAGGTTGGTACTCCAACGCTTTAGTCCAGGCGATGAAGTTCAGATAGAGATGTAGACTGGCTCAAGATAATTAGTTGGAGAATGAATAAAAAATATACTTCATCGCCTGGAATCCAGGCTACCTCGGCCATAACCATAGTTATTGACGATAACTTGGGATACTGCCCAATATCTATGGTTATTGGTGAAAACCTTAGATTTCGGGCTATAACTGTAGTTATTGTCAATAACTATGGTTATCGGCCCAATAACTATGGATATTGCCGAAAACTAGAGTTAACAACCCGAAAACCATAGTTCTCGGCCTCAACCATGGTAAACTGGCAATATCTAGGCTTTTTACCAATAACTATGCATATCAAAATAATTGTGCAACAAATATGAACGAAAACTACGATTATCGACCGAGAACTTGGGATTTCGCCAATAACTATGACTACTGGCCGGTAATCCCAGTTATCGTCAATAACTTTAATGGTTATTGGAATGGATAATTATAGTGTAGTGAATACTTACTTTTTTGGTACATGTATTCCATAGGTAAGGAATCATTCATGCTATTTTTAAATTTGAGCCTACTATTAGGTTACTTCACAACCTTAACCTTTTACTCCATAATTATACACACATTTTATAACATGTGTGACCAGTGTAGATCCAGATCAGCTAGAACATCTATGCTGTCTGATCATGATCTGACCTGTTAGTTTTTTATTTATAAGGTGCAGATTGTGAGTAAAATATGATTACAATTGGAGACATACAAATTGTCTACAAGAATCTTGAATTATCTACAATGGAATCAAATGGTGAATATTTTTCTGCATTGTCTAATCTGAACCACCAGGTCTTCTTGCACCGAGGGAGCCTAGTTAATGGCTAATGTGCTTAAGTGCAGTAGCACTCATCACGCAAGCTATGTTACAAAGCAGATTAGCATGCTGCAGAGGTGATTAATAGCCAAAGGGTACATAACAAGCATTTTTATTTAATATTATCTATATGCAAACTATAAAATTCTATACTGTGTTTCACATTTGGAAATTACACCCTTTATCTGACTGATTGTATGCAAAGCAGACATAGGACTAATTATATTTTAATGCTAATGCATTAATAATGCATAACTTGTTTTCAGTAATGCAAGGTATTGTGAAATGCAACAGATCTGGAATTATTTGAATGCTAATTTTATGCATTACCTATGCCAAAATGCTGTTACTGCATAGGATTATTGGATTTTGTTTACTATTTGATTTTGTTCACTATAATTGATTTATTTGGTAAGAAAATATATATAATGCTGATGCTAGTGACATAATAATTTAATTGGATTACATTTAGTTGCCACAATAGTCCTTTGTCAATAAAACAATCTAATGTGTAAATAACAGCAATGAAATTAAAGATTACTAAAGCAGGGGTTAACCTGTATTTATCCTGATGTACTTAGACTAGTTTTGTCCCAAGTCCTTAAGGTGTCATTTGAGATTTTCAAACTTTGAGATTGGTACTTTGTAAAGATGGTAACTTTATTATACATAAACATGTATATATATTTACAGTTGACTTTTGTTTTTATTTATCAGTTCTCATGTGAATAAAATAATGCTTAATTTAATGCATAACCTTCTCAAATAATACTAATTAAATTCATTACTTTTAACAATAATTTTCCCCATGTCTGATGCAAAGGCAGATTTGTGTTTACAATGCACTAGCTAAAAAACTTAGCACTTTAATACTTTATAATCTTTAAAAACCTTATCTATATAAATGCTCTTTCTTAAAGTATCAATGTGTTTATAAAAACGTTTATCTGAAATTGCATTGACAATCGCTCTATCTGAAATAAGTTAAAGCAACGTCACTCAACCATTCAATCATGAATTAAGCTGCCCATTTCAAAAACAACATTAATCTTATGATGCTTAACCTATATCCTTCCTATTTTTTATTAAGATGGTCCATCAATCTTCAATTCCTCTAGTGATGTTTATATCGATTTTCCATACTATGGAGCACAGCCATGTTTGGCCTATGCCTGACCTGATAACCTAATGTTAGGTGCAGGTAATCCAGACTAATCGGATAAAATCGGAAGATTTCGAAGGCCTGGAATTAACAAAAAGCTTACATCATCGACAACAACTCGTTTTGACCTCTGTAATGGAGTCTTGTCTGTTGGTGACTGGTGTCTCTCTTACGTTTCGGTTTACATGGTGTTGTTTTGATTTTGCCATACAAGTGCTCGCTTTGGTCTCTGATAAATTTCGGGTAGCGTTCTTTATCCCTTCGATATGTACAGATGTATGATCCATTCTTTCCCTGTTCAAATAATATAAATATGAATCTGCTATATTCTCATTTGGTCTTTTTCCCCCAAACTGTAGACAATGCGTACATGTTTAAATAACAAAATCAAACAAAATTTAAACAGATTTCTGATGACTTAATCTATAGTCCACACATATTTTTTAGATTAGGTCGCCATTTTTTTCAGACTACTTCTCTAAATTCTCTTGATATTTGTTGCTTTCCCGATTATCCGGAATGCCTATATACCGCTATTTGTCCGAAAACTATACAGTTTAATAATAACCGATTTTCACTTGACATAGCGTGGACCATCATAAATTAAGGGTCGGTATCAATATATGCAAACAAAAGAAAGATACTTACGGAGTTTGAAAGGTTGGTCAAACAAATATATATTTTACTATAGGATTCTGTATACACGGTGCGTCGCCATTATTGGCGTATGCCTGACCCGATAACGTAGTGTTAGGGGCAGGTAATCCAGACTATCAATATTTGCGCTTAATAAAGCAGTTAATTTTAGGTACGAACACATTCAAATCAAAGTGAATTTTATGATTTAGTAAGTACTATTTTTATTTTATTATGTTAATGATTATATTTAAAATAAAATTACATAAAAATAGCATTTTACTCGAGTAACGCATTCGTCTATTATGACTCAAACGTCATTATACGAAAATCAAATATAAAATTTTCTCCTTTCGTTTTCGTTTTAGTAAAATGTTTGTTTCAATCTAGCAGTACAATTTCTTAAACCACCAACCTATGAAGAGAGCATCGTTTTCATTTAAATATTATTTGTGAACTGTAACAAAAGACATATCTATTGTTTCTTTTTTTAGCGCTCCAGTAGATTATCAAAACGAAAGTGTATTTTCCATTTTTCCAGTAAGTACTGTTCTTGTATTTTATTCTGTTGATAATCATATTCCAATCCAAAGTGCAGGATTTTTCTCGAGTTACTCATTCGTCTACTAAGTCTCAAACATCATTACACGAAAATCAAAGTTAAAAGATTTTGCTATTTTCGTTTTCGATTTTAGTAAATGTAAGTCAATAAGTGTACGATCATGCAATTTTGGGAGGTGTGTTTATTAAAAAGGTGGCTAAGCAGATTTCAGAGTGAAATTTCATAAAGCATCATTCTATGAAGAAGTCTTCGCTTGCTATTTATCTTCCATTTATGTCAAACCCCTGCTGGGGAGCTAGACATTTGCGTCAATCTGCAGAGAATATCAGTAAGAGGCGAGTCAGATAAAACAGTTTAAAACTAATTAGCCGGTAGTTAGATTGTGAAGATAAGGTTAAAAGTAATAGAAGTTTGCATACTTGTTTATGGAAAGGTATGTTCAATCTAACATACTGCCTGAACAGCTCTGGGGTATTTCAAGGAAGAATATCTGGTGGTAGACAGTTCGAATGACAGTGCGGGGGAAGAAGGAAAATAAATGGAATCGTTTTAACCTATATACAGAAGAGTGGTAGTGGTGTTACAAGGTGATCAAATAATAATCATGGACCGAGACAGCTGTAATGTTGTGGGTGATGTAATACATCAAAGCAATTCTATTTTCTCACTTACTAAACAGAAAAATCTCTATTAAGCCGTGTCATATTTCCCTATCCTTCATGGCCTTATCTGTTACTCCGCGTGCGCACTACTTTCGTATTCATACGCGATGTTCAAGGGGAACAATCTATTGCAATCCCTTGGGATATCGCTATATTGTAGACAATAAACATACGGAAAATATTATTTTAACAAACACATGAAAATGGTTGTTTCCATTTTGGTGACACAGCTCAAGTCGGTATGAATAGGGCAAAGTAATTGACATTGTACGCCCTCTAGGCACATATTGTATGTATAAAGTCAAGTCATTCAATGATGGAAGGATTTTGACAGTAACAAAACATTAACTGTTTAAAGGGTTGCAAAAAATAATCTATGCAGTGATAGTGCACAATACAGCAAAGGCTCAACGCCCACAGTCTCATCCAGTACTTTACAGTCCAATATTGATTCATTTTTGAAGTTTCTGTTCTTGACACGTTTGACAGGCAAGAACGTGAGAACATCTTACTGGACTGCAAAAGCCTGCTGACTGATCCTGAAATAAAAAAGCAGCTGAACTGAGCCAGGACATAAACAGATAACATCAGGTCAGTGAAAATGATGCTTTTTATCATTTGTGGTTCCTGTCTGAAATGTTGCTAGCAGACCTAGATTATCAAAATAGCCTTAAATGGGAACAAAAGACTTTGGAAATTTGTTACTTTTATCTTTCAAAAGCAATTTTGATGAGAATAACATTAACAAGGGGGAACTAGGCTCTGATGAGTTCCTGACTGAACACCCCTTAGTCGCAGCAAATTTTAATAAGCGAAACATCTTGATGGATTAGGATAATCCTTACAATAACCCCAACTTTTTGCTTATTAACATAAATTTTTGTCTGACTTTATATGAGCTTTCGAACCTGCCTATCCAATTGTTACCCTGCGTTTCTTTATCCTTTCAGTATATTTATATCCTTTCCACGACCATAACGTATTTAAACGTGACAAAATTTTGACTTCCCAAAACCCGACCTTTTTTTAAGGAAGGACAACAAAACGTATTTAAACGTTTAAAAAATCGCTTTTTCAAAACCCGACACTGTTTTTTTTATTTCTTTTTATTAAAAAAAGTCCTTACTTTGGCTGCTATTTAAAAGGACACGGAATCATCGATCAGTATTTTTACACTATAGGTGTAACGCATCGCATATTTTCTCTCAAATATCATTTAGTAAAAAATTGTTTACATGTGACTTAGATAATCTGATAAGAAAATGAGTGAGTTTAAAAAGTCAAATTTTAAGAAAAAAATCTAATTACAGCGTTGCTGTTTCTTCATCTTTTATTGTCAAAATAAAAAAGTGGCTCCAAAACAGTTATCAATTATCGTCGATGTCGTTCGAAAATGTCGTAACTACACTTTGTCGATTTTGTTTTTAATCTTTTGCTCGCAACATAAAACTTCCCCGCGCTAATTGCGAAAATATCGGATCTGATAGCCAATGGGAAACGTAAACTTTTGTCATGTGATGAAATATCGTAAATGAATTGGTCGGTTTATTTGACTGTCGAAATTCTCGTAACTACGTCAAGAGTGGTATTGACGTAGTCATCGACGTTCAATTTGCTTTTTTTATCAAATATTCAAGTTATGGATAACCTTTTCGAGGAAACAGTGAGAAAGTTGTTTTATTTGCAATATTTGTCACCGATTTAGTGCACGAAAATACCGTAATTACATAATGCCCATGAAATATGGTGAAAAAAAGTCGTAACTGTAAAATGTTATTGTTATTTATTTATTGTGTATCAATTGAAAGCACAGAAATTATAGAAATTATTGTTATTAAAGCACAGAAACAAACTAAACATTCTCTTGCAAAGATATATTTAAATAGTGATACTATGTCAAGTTTTAAATTGATAGCACAATAAATAAAAAAATGGCGCACATTTTTGCTTCTCCTGAAATGTTAGGATTTCGCAGTTACGATATTTTCGAACGACAGCGACGTTATGTTAGAAAATACCTATATCTACCTAGTAATTACTTAAAAATGACATTTTTTGAAATGACATAAAAATTAATGACTGTTAATTATGTTAATTGATTTACGGAATTTTCCGTTGCAGTCTTCCAGCGATAAACCGAATTTTTCGGTTTGGTTTTTCCCATTACGTAAAAGAGCGTTGAGATTCGGGATTTTAACGCACTATTTTTGATATGCATATTCCACATTTTTTACAGAAGAAAGACCGTAACGTTAGATTACGTGTTTTACAGTTCTTTAATCGGGTTTCTAACCATGTTGAAAATTACGCAGATTTACGTTATGGGTTTTAAAATCGTAAAAAAGCATACGTTTAAATACGTTTCGGGCGTCCTCCAATAAAACAGGGTCGGGTTTTGTGAAGTCAAGATTTTGTCACGTTTAAATACGTTTCGGGCGTCTGTCCGGAAAACAGGGTCGGGCGCGGAAAGGATATATCAGTGATATATTATCTCATCAAAAAATTTTAGAATGTGAGGTTTACCACCCCAGTTTGTGTTGAGCAATACATTGGTCAAAATGAAAATGACAAAACTAGACGGAATACTATATCTCAGCCTACCTTGTTAGTCAGAATGAGCATCGTCAAATCGTACAAATGCACCACAAATCCATGAAACTGCCTTTATAGACAGCTTTGTTCTGTGGTTCCAAAATTTATTATGGAACATTCAACATCACTTAGCATGTTGAACAGCATCAACGACCGCGTCTTGAAAAAAAAACAGTTGAATAATATCTGTTTGTGACGAGTCATTGCCTACCCAGTTTTTTGTTCGCCATGTGCACTGGTTGTGTTTCACTCATTTGTTATAGTTTAAGAGTTCATTTTCTGGACGAATTATGAGTCATAATATATTATTACTATGTAACCATTACTTGATGATCTTTATTATAGTACAACTATTCCGGCCCAAAAGAATAATTGTCCCGGCTTTAAATAGAGGTTTATAGCGAATGTTGAGTACCATGTGGTCCTATATATAGATCGTTGTGTACTGAACGGGAAGCATATTGTATGTACACCGGTACGGTATTACCCAAGGAAATCCGATTAGTAAGAGTGAAGATGTCAACGTATTTTGTATGTTGCTTGATTATGTGGACTTTTATTGCTAAATTATGTCGTAGGTTATGTATGCAAAAGTTTTGTGTTTATATATAAACAAAATATTTACATGACCAAGATGCAATTCCATGTAGGTTTAGTCAGATAACTGATTGTTGTGATTTCTCGTGATAACTTTGAACTGACCCCTGTGGTTTTTTCAAGATGGCGCTCAGCACGCAAAG
>JAZAYU010000184.1:0-71341 GCA_038501625.1 Corbicula japonica | reverse complement strand
CATTGATATTCAGACAACTGTTGCCTATGTGAGTAAGATACTACGGCGCCTTTTTAAAGGGGCACACAATTAGTGGTATTTAATTATAAGAATAAATTAGGTGATTCTTAAAGTCTCGTGAGGTCTGATATCGCTCTTAAATCATTTCTAGGCTTTGAACCATTTTATGAGCAACACATATTGAACATATGACAATATAAGCATCCAATAAAAATTCGACTGCAGCTTAATATGGCTACGATTATTACACGTTTCTTGTACAAGTTTCTTTTTATCTTTATATGACACAGCAGGTTACAAGGCAGTAGTAAGTGGCAATATTTTTGTTTTAAAATCGAGTCGTCCATTTCGCATCCAGCGATGGACGGGTACAAGTGATAAAATCAGGTAAACTGGTACAAATGATAAAGTCTGAGACCTGTCTGCAGATGACAACATCAGAATTTAATCAGCCGTATTGTGGGAAATCTGTTTTATATGTGACAGATGAGACAGGGTTAAAACAATTCTAAACCTTTTGGAGACATCCGGGTTTGAGTATTGCAACGTAAACAGCGTTAAGCTGTTTATTTGTTCTACTTTAGTAATCAAAATTAAGGCATTATTCAAATAAAATACACAAATCCAGGTTTCAGAATGAAAAGCGTTGAACTCGACGGGGCGTTCAAGGTCCTCCAAGGAAAAAAACTCTATTTACAAAAGAATTTGGTCTTTAATATTTTACCGTTTTAAGTCAAGTTAAACAACTAAAACATTTTTTAAAAACGGCGGAATTGAGTAAAGAACTGCTGTCATGCCAAACGCGTTACACCCTCTTTCTTCCATCCCACCATTTTTGTGAAAGGGTCGGCAGACTATTTACAATAATCTTGTCTATTTAAGGTTTAAAGGAAACAGAAAGAAATCAAATCTTTGGCTTCATTCACCAAAGAAAGGAAGAAATTCTCAAGCCGTTGCTACACCGTAGAACGGAGCTGCAGAAACCGTTTGTCCAACTAGCGCAGATCTCCATGCAGCACCTTCTAAAAAATGGTCAGTCACCGAATCTCCTCCTGTGAAGGCTAAAAAACGTTTATTTGAAAACTCCGGTTTAGACGCGGTCATATCGGAGACTAAGGAATTACTGCCAGCGGGGATGCATGTACTGAACAAACCTAAGAAGTTACCTCTGTTTGAACAGTTGTTAAGACTGATTGCATGTGAAAAATTCCCATTAACAAATATTTGTTTTCTTTTACTTTTTGATGTCGTAAAGTGGTATTGTCCAACAACATTGACCTGGCACTTTATTAAGTTCCGTAAAGGTCATAAAATAAACGCTGGTATCAAAATTGCTTATTTATCAATATACGAGTATTTGTACAATTAAAAAATCAGCGAGTTGTGATGTATTGGTTTTCATGCCGGACTACCGATCTGAATTTCTCAGGTTCGAATCTTAAAAAACACCAACGTTATTAATTTACACTTTTTTTAATTTAATTGTAAGAATTAGGCTAACATTAAAATTGTTTTACTACATCTTGTATTATAAAACATTGTATAATACCTTTTTCTACAATGTTATTTCTTTATTTAATTGCATTTATCTTTTATTAATAAAATGTACAGCGCGTGGTTTTCATGTGCGTTTATAATACATTTTTCTTTGTGACATTATAGTCGTACAGGCTATAGATGCAATTTACTTTAGCGTAAATTACTACACAGATAGCATACACAAAAAAAGGATTTGCACGAGCTTCAACGGAATGACAATTTTAAAATTAAAACAAGCGGTTGAACCATGGTTCGAACCTACGACTTTATACCTATATCCTAGAGTTAAAGCACCTTAACCGACTTCGCTAAGCGTGCTTCTATCATAGTATGTTTAAAACTGGTTATGTATGTTCATGTCGATTTTGAAAAAAATCGTAACGTTTGTAAACGGAATTTACCGACTATAGGGTCATATGCAAGAATGCCAGGTCAATGTTGTGGGACAATACTCCTTAGACAATACCACTCAAATGGTTTATTCAGAAGACACAATGAAATTCTGGAAGGTCATGTGTCGTTTATTTCACGGCAAAGCATTACGTTTCATGGCTGGTTTAAAGTCATCGGGATACATTATCGAAGAAAAAACAGACCTTGCAATATATGATCCGCAACAAACGGTGATAAATTTTGATGTTCCAACTTTAAAAGCTGTTACCAAATTCGAAGCTGCCGATGCAATCATTCCAAAGGAGATTAAACCAGGGATAATAGAAAATGGAATAGAAATTAGGTCAAAGGATAAGTACTATGTTTTATCTGTAGACAGTAAGAAACTGGCGCCCGAATTGAGTGCTGAATTGTGATCAGGATCTGTTTAGTTTTGAAGAAAATGGAAGTTTGTATTCCGCAAAAGAGAGACTTTTTAAAGATTTTAATGAAATAGAATCATACGTCAGGGATTGGCAAAGTATGAATGTTCGTGAAAAGGTCCAAAGCTTACAAAGAATAATTAAGCTAGTTTCCGTGTGGATCGCTGATCTTCGACGCCTGTTTCAAAGAAAGAGTCTTGCCCTGGTGATAATTGGCGGGAGTCAAAGTTTTCTATGCCATCAGCAGTATACAAGCACAAATTTATCATATCAGAAAGGTCGTTGAATAGCTTCTGAGCGCCAATGAATCTATGCTACAAACTGGGGCGATGCTGAATAACTCCAATATACTAGCCCAAATTTCTAAACCGCTATCTAATATAAGTGGAATTTTCTAAGTCGTCTTGTAAGCTATTCTAAAGAAAATTGCGATAAAGAATAATGAAAATAAGACACACACATCAGTTAAATTATTTTATTAAAACTTAATGATTTCATTTAGAAAATTGACTGCAAATCACCAAGATGCCGAAATCAATTTTCACAAAAAACATCAACATTTAAGCACATAGTTTTAATAGCGAGTGTAAAGCGAGAAAATTCCACTTATAAATATTAGGTGGCAGTTTAGAAATTTGGGCTAGTATAGCTTGTACGCGTAAACCTTGGAAATTGAAGAATTAAATTCTCAGGGAAATTATGTCAGCTTGAAAGACCCTACGGAACTTCTCTATTCAAGGGTTTACAAGGTTTGTGAAGCAAAGATCAGAAGAGTGGTTGAAAGAAAGAACAAAATACAAACTGACTGGAAGCAAGATCTACAAAGCTTTGGGTCTGGACTTTTTAAAAAAGCAGCAACAGCATTTCGATTGCGTTATTAGGGGGATTCAAAAAGAAGATGTAATACCAGACGATGTTAAATCTCGGATGGAACACGGAACCAAGTCGGAAATACATGCTGTCACTACACTTGCGTCGAAAATACTACCATTTTACTACCCTGGTTTGAAATTTGTGGAAGGAGCTCACGTTATACTCGTTGCTGGTGAACTTTTTTATCCTAGTGACTCCGGACGGTAGTTTATGTCAGCTAGATATTAACAGCTATATTATTCCTTTGCCAGTAGTTGGTTGTGAATTCAAGTGTCCAGTGCAAACCATATTTAGCATTCCAGTCAACTACAACATTCCACAGTGATTTAGTATAATGCAGGTTTCTCATTGTATAACGTTGATTTCTGTTAAATGTTTACAAAATGAGACAAATGATTTACAGCCACGTGCATCATGTATCCTAGCTTTATCGCATTTGCACAACGAGATAATGAATTTGCGATACCAAAATATCGCGTACAATAGCGAAAAGTATAGCGATTAATTAATAAAGTTTAAAAGATTAGAATATGACCTTAAATTTTTAACACGATGTATAATTCATTTAAGTACGCAACCTGGCCCAGGAAAATTTCACTTTCGTTGCACCCCAGGGGGGGGGGGGGGGAGGTTGTGTGGTACCGTTGTAAAGCTTAGGATTGTCTACAATCAGAATTCACTTGTTAGACCTTCATAAAGTGGTGCATGAAGAAGTCTAACAAGGATAACGGACACTACCCATTTTACATGAGCCAAAATAATTGTTCTGTAGGCATTGCTTCAACACAAGACCAGTAATCTTTTAAAAGACTATTTTCTTCAGTACAATGTTACTTATTATGAATAAAACTAGTGTTAGGTAATGTGCTTTTATCAAAATTGGGTGAGATTTAGCCCTGCTCTGAGTAATTTACGTACATGTAACCATTTAAAATACAATATGTTACATTAAATGCAATGATACGAATTTGATTTTTATAAATAGTTTATTTCAAAATACCAAATAATCATATATTTTGTATGGTTAAATGTTATTTCTGAGCTAGCTAACACATGTTTTACATACGTTTTTTCTCAATTTAGTTATGCAGTTACATATTACTAATATTTTCAAACATTAAAACAGTACAATTTCAACCTCACTCCAGTAGCACCATTTAACAATGAATCGTTATTAGACCTTGAGCTGCCAATAGACCCCCCCCCCCCCTTGGGGAATTTTGAAGGCTATGTTTTTCTGAAAGCCTATACCATTCTACGCATTTTGCATTTTGTTTGCTTTCTGGCGAGTTGGGCGTTTTGCCGTATCACCTATTTGAATATGTGACCTTTGAGAAATTTTACGCTATTAAGAAATAATTGGCAATTATAAAAGTTCTGAAATGAACCTATTTTTTCTACACCAGGAAGATGTTTTTCTTAAATTTTTAATGTAATAAAACATTTGCAACCTTAGGTATAGGTCTATAAATAGTCATTAAGATATGTTACTTAACATCAAAACCTAGTTTGAAAAGTTGTATGAAATATTTCTTACTTGCATTTGCAAGTAATTTCTGTTTTATTTGTTTAATTTATTAATATAAATAAGTTCCTAAGGAGTTATATAAATAAGAATGCAGTATTTAAATGTAATAAAGTCACATTGAGACACACTTCCTGTTTAATGATTGTAAATAAACACATATATTTGGCAATTCCAAAAACCAAAATCTCTGAAAAAATGCAAAAAAAACCATCTCAAATGTAGCAATTATCTATAAATAAAATAAATTATAAAGAAATAAACCCTGAAAAACATATTATGTGATTAAAAGGTAAACTTTGTTAAACATATTGTTAATAATATCCATAGCTTTAGTTATATGTGACTTTAGTATTATGTTATATCATATACTTATGCCTATTGCCTATGGTTAATAAACTTGAAGTTTTGGTGTAATTGTTTTTGTTTAAATACACCTCTTCATGAGTTTTAATTATTAGTTAGCATAATATCATAATAAAAATAAATACCATATCATACATCACCATTTTTAAATATGTTACCCAAAAGAAGGTATTAACCAAATTTTAGTTACTGCACAATAGCGATATAAATTACATACCTTCTTTCATGATAAATTACATCAATAATTTATTTTAAGAACCAACACACATCAGCCTGCACTTAGTTAGTAAAAGAGACATTTTAAGATGAATTTCTGTTTTAAGTTACAATTATATCCATAAGAAATAGTGATTCTAGTGATAAATTTAATCAATTGTTCTCAAAGAAAGGTGTCTTAGAAATTATGAAATTCAAGTTAGTAATAAAAATGAAATAATTAATTATTTGCGTTTGATAAGCTATAAATGTGTTATGAAGAATATTATGAGTAAAAAATGTTTTTATTCATGATATCATTTGATTTTTTTTTATTATTTATTTATTTCAAAGACAAGCAATACACGCCTCCTTTAAAATTACCTGTAATTGATGCGTAGCCACTGCTATAACCATATTAAGTAAGATGAGGTATGTGATGGATATGACTGTTGCTGTGATAAAACAGTAAACAAATCAGTGCCAGTTTTGTTTTAATAAACCAGTATCTTATTCCAGTATATAGGTTAACAACCTTCCTGCACTGTATGTATCTTGTATTAAAATAGGTAATATATGAGAATTATGTTACAAAATGAAATTAAGGTATTGATGATGGCGATATTAATTAAGGAATAAATTTCGTGTTTGATAAGTTCACCGAGTCTTGAACGTCATTAGGGTTGGTTAAAGTGTGTGGAGTATATTTACACCTCATTTTATCATTTTGTTTCTAAATTTAATATAAAATATATACTTTTTACTAATTTCGAAATGTTGTTTAAAACATTTCTTACCCCGGGTTTGGCATTTGGACTGGTCCGCCTATTTACTCAAATAAAAAAAATCATACTACGACCAAAAATAGTTCCATGTTTATTGAACACATTCATCCGTTTTTTCAAACATTTATATACAGAAAAACCTAATATTTCACAACAAACATCAAATTTGTATCACAGCAAGTACTATCTATGCGAGTAAATGATAGTCTAAGTAAAACCGTTATTTTGGCGGGAAGTTAGAAAAGGCTAATGCGTTAAATGTTCAACCAATGAAAATGGAACGTGCTTATTGATGATGTCGGATCTTGCAGTTTACCGGTACGAGTTTACATCCGACCCCTATTGAATCATTGTTTACCGGATTTTTGGCGGCCATTTTCTTTCTCGCTTAAAACATAAAAACGGGGGTTCGGAGGCGGTAGCCCCAGATATAACATAAAACAGGAACACGAAACGAAAGAAACAACTGGATTTGATGTCATATAAGTAAACTTGTTTACTTCCGGTTTGAGGGGTATAAAAGCAACTAAAAATAAAAGTAATCTAAAAATAGCAACATTCCAGGAAGAGCTATCTAAAATTAGCAACAATTATAAAAATAGCGGGGATTTCATGACGTCACCAGGGCATTCCTTTACCATTGCGCGGTGATAAGGCTAACGGTGTTCATTGAAGATTGACCTTCACTCGTCCGGTAAAGGATATTGAAGCAGTGGAAATAAAGGTGTAAATATATAGTAATGTATTTTAATTTAAATATTGTTAAACTTTAGAGGTTAATGATCTGTGTACTGCTCAATATGTCTTGAAGTAAAGTGTATGATGTAGATGGTCGTCCTTTTTTAAAATCTTTTTAAATTAACAATAAACCTATCAATATGGATCAGTGACAACATTGTAGTACAGCTGAATTTTACACTATTTATGGGCTGTTGCATCCAGTCTAAAGCTAAGTCCAGATACTCTGAATTGAAACAGATTACAGTAATTTGTTCTAATAAATGGAAGAAAAGAAAGAATAAACAAAATTAACATATTTTTATCATTTTACTGTTCTATTTATTTCTTTTGTCATCTTATAATATGTTACCAATTGTTACTTAAATAATCAGAAAAATAATAAAAAAAGAACAGAAAGAAACTACAAACAATTAGTTATCATTTTGATAAATATTTTCATATCATATTATATTGTGTTAAAGTTAATATATAACAAATTTAAAAGCTACTTAATTTAAACTCTATTACACAAATCAGCCGATTTAATTATCTGATCTTACAAATGTTTTTAAAAGTAGTTTTATTCATCAAAATACTAAGGTTCAATGTAGAATTTGTAAAACATTGAAACAGCACGAGCATTATATTGCAATTTTTTTTTAACTCAAGTAAAAGAATTTTTACCGAAAAAAGTTATTATACATAAGTTTGTTTATTAGCTTACCATCACCTGCATTACACAGATTGTCTTTCAAATTAGGACAATCATTTGTCTTTAAGAAAAATAACATACTACAAAGATCTTAAGAATTCTTTGAACAATGGAAAAAATAATGTTTCATTTAATAGGAAAATTTATTTTTCTTATTTCACATGTTTTATTTAACAGTAATATCAGTTATAATTGTTCTAAAAGACCAGAACTGCTGCTTTCATTTTTTGATTTTTTTTGTAAATAAATATTATAGTTTAAAGAAAGTTAATATTCACATTATCAGTGACTCTTCGGTAATATAGATACAAACTATAACACGGTTTAGAAATTTGCCATCTTTCTTAAAACATTACTTAAATAATTAGGTAACATATAATTAATTTTAATTAGTTTGTTTGTATACAAAGCAATATTTGTATACCTTTACATTTTAACCACGTAACATAACTAAGTATATACTATGAACCACTTACTATTATTATTTTATAGTTTAATCTAAAATGATTGCATAGTTGTGATACAGTTTTGTAACTGTGTTCAGTTCTTTGTACAACAATATCAGTTTTAGAGAAAATACTTTATTAAATCAGTAATTTTAGTTAAAAAAAACGACTGTCAATGTAATAAGAAATCTACACAGGGCTAACAAACATAAGGACATTGCAAAGAGCACGCATAATTAATTTCTTCATATAGATATCAGCTAACACCATTAAAACAAATAAAACAAGAAAACAAGCCTTATTTTAATGAGTAACATATGTTATGTATGTTTAAAATTTGAAGTCATGCAAGTTTCAAGAACACTTATACTTATCAAGCACAATTATTCAATTAAATACTATATTTTATGCTTGTTGATCTCAAACATGAATATTATGATTGAATTAGCAATAGGGTAACATATTACATTATGGTAATAAAAAGTCTTCATGTAATGATGATGATGATGATGATGTTGATGATGATGGTTTGTTATTTAGATCTATATTTTCATAATAAAAGGTGTAAATTTATTACTACACGTAAACATGTGTTCAAAGAGTATGGTTCTACAAAACCATGATGTCATTAATTGCATTAACTCTATATCTCATAAGCAGCTAACAATAACATATTTGGTCCAGAAATAACTAGCAAATTGGTTGTATATCATTTACCATTTTGAATTTGAAAAGTGTTAAGAGGACATTTATAATTTACTGTTACAGAAAAGAAGATAAACAGCAAAGGTGTAACTACAAATAAGATAAATGACTGATAAAACATACATGGGATACTTACAAAACAAGGAAAGTGCTGCTGAAATTACTCAACCATGTTTTTATTTCATTTTAATACACTTGCAACAAATACAAAGAACATTTGTTTGTGTTATGTAAATCATGATATAGGCAAGTTGCCATGTGGTGTGTAAAACAGTTGTTCCTATGGGTGTGGTCATGTAAACCTGGTTGCCATGGTTATGCACCACTTTATAAATGTCTAACAAGTGAATTCTTGTTGCAGACATCCTAAGCTTTCCAACGGTACCAGTCAACCTTTGCCCCCTCTGGGGTGCAACGAAATCACATTTCTAGGCCCTTTCTGAATATTAGGTTGCGTACTATTTTATAAAATGATTTGTACAAAACCAAAAAGGTCATTTTCGTAAAAATATGTAGTTACGACAGTCTTGCATGCAACCCTCGATATGTGGTTTTGTGAACACAAAAGCATTCTAAAAAACTAAAAAAAGACGGGAGGGGGAGATATTCAGTAGTACAACCATTACAGTGGCATAGCAAGGATTTTATAGATTTTGAGTGAAAACTACAGGCCTTTTTGTCTTCTATATTTAATTTAAAAAAGCAGATGATTTTTAATGACAGGGGATGGGCCCATCCCCTATATTTTGGGGGTTTCCGGGGGGGGGGGACATTATTTCATCTGTAAGGGTGATAAAATAGCTTATTTCAAATTACTTTTTGCAGACAACGGCAAGATTTTAAAGAAATTTTTCTGAGAGAAAGGCACCTGTACACTGTTTCTACTAAAGAAGAAAAAAAAGCCCTAAGAAGATTTAAAGGGTTTAAGTTTACTCTCAAGTTACAGTGCCCAAGGTTATAAAACTGAGCATGGAAACCAGTCTCAAATCTCAAGCATCTGATTGGCTTAGGTCTTCAAAGGTTTTAAAGGTTACGCAAGGCCTGCCAGATGGATCAAACATTCCTTCAAAAACTTAAAAACTTACATGAAAATGACGGTTAGACCTTTTCAAGGGTGTTTACATGTATTATAGGTGTGAATGTTTCTCAGATGTATAAATGTGATTTCCTGTTTGAAAAAAAAATACTTTATTACAATTAAAGGTTAAATTATCAGTTTTAAAAACGTGCATTTAATGTGTTTTCAACACTCGCTTGGCATTAATAAATTTACTGTTATCTATATTTACCTACTATTATCTATTTTTACCCACAGGTGTTGTAATGAACACCTTTATTTCTATTTTTGACTTAGACAAATGACATTGTCAGGCCCGTTAGACAAAAGTTATATTGACGGAAAGAATTCTTAAAACTTTTTACACTTATAAATATTAATACATGAATACATGAATGACATTTACATTACTTTCCGAACACTAAAACATTTTAATCCTTTTAAAAGATAAAGTTTTTTTTCTTTTGTTCAACAGAAAAGTAGGAATAGTAGGAGATTTTGTAAAATGGTAGGAAAAAGTAGGAACAATACTTAATGTAGGAAAAGCTAGGAAAAAGTAGGAAACAGTATAAATTGACCGCTTGACAGCCTGCATAATTCAGTCAAAAACGAAAAAAGAGAATTTTATCAAATAAACAGTCACGAAAATTTTTTGCAACCCACACATTTACAACTGCATTGATGACGTATCATAAAATGCTATTTTTAGAAACGCATCCACTCCACACAGTCAACACGAAGATTAAAACTGTACCTACCGTCGCCCTCACAATTGACCCCCGTGAAGCCTTGAACACAATTACATGTGTAGGTATTTAAACCATCTGTGCAGGATCCGCCATTCTTACAAGGATTCGGCATACAGTTATTAACACCGCCTGAAAAAATATTCTTTAAGTAAACTTATGGATTGAACTAAAGCAAGTACATCTACTGATATTCAGTCAATATTGAAACAATTGAATTTATTTTATCAAATTAACATTGCGAATATACTTTGCATCCGACACATTTACAATTGCTGAGAAGATGTATCAGGAAAAGCCATTTTCAGAAACACTTTTACTCAACACGCAGGTAATTCGGTACGTAAGATTATTGGGTACCTACCGTCGCCCTCACAATTGACCCCCGTGAAGCCTTGAACACAATTACATGTGTAGGTATTTACACCATCTGTGCAGGTTCCGCCATTCTTACAGGGATTTGGTAAACAATTATTTACGCCGCCTGAAAAAAAACAACCCATTATATTCTTTTTTAAACGTATTGTTTGAACTAAAGCAAGACGAGTATTATTGTTACGAATTTTTGTCATTCAGTAAATAACCAAAACAAATGAAATATGCATATCAGGAATGGACACATCCAGCATACACAGCCTCCCCACACAGCCAAAAAGTAGAGAGGAAAAGAGAGCATGGTATTACAATAATCCGTTTCAAAAAATGGACGCCACAAACAAATAACGAAAGCGAGAACCAGAGGGGTTACCGCCTTGGAACGGTCAGTGGCAAAACAAATTGCCACTGGGGGTTTAAACCAGGTTCTAGGGTGCACCAACCTCACACTTGCCCCGACAGGTCCTCGTATCACAAAACAAGTACAAGTTGTCTGGGTGAAATAACTCAAACCCACCCATCGGCTCAAAAATGTTGCATGCAAAAGCACACAAACATATAAAACATAAGAAGCCAATAAAACATAAGAAATTATATGAAATAAACAGTCGCTAATATATTTTTGCAACCGACACATTTACAACTGCTGAGATGGCCTATCATAAAATGCCATTTTTTGAAACACATCCACTACATACAGTCAACACGAAGATTAAAACTGTACCTACCGTCACCCTCACAATTGACCCCCGTGAAGCCTTGAACACAATTACATGTGTAGGTATTTACACCATCTGTGCAGGATCCGCCATTCTTACAAGGATTCGGCATACAGTTATTAACACCGCCTGAAAAAATTCTTTTAGTAAACTTACTGTTTGCACTAAAGCAAGTATTGATATTACTTATGCATACTCTCATTCAGTCAATATCGAAACAATGGAATTTATTTTATCAAATAAACAATTGCGAATACATTTTGCAACCGACACTTACAACTGCTGAGATTGGGTATCATCGAATGCCATTTTAGAAACACATCCACTCCACACATTCAACACGCAGATTAAATCGTAACCTACCGTCACCCTCACAATTGACCCCCGTGAAGCCTTGAACACAATTACATGTGTAGGTATTTACACCATCTGTGCAGGATCCGCCATTCTTACAAGGATTCGGCATACAGTTATTAACACCGCCTGAAAAAATTATTCTTTAAGTAAACTTACAGATTGAACTAAAGAAAGAGCATCTATTGATATTCAGTCAATATCGAAGCAATTGAACTTATTTTATCAAATTAACATTGCGAATATATTTTGCAACCGACACATTTACAATTGCTGAGAAGATGTATCAGGAAAAGCCATTTTCAGAAA
The DNA here is from genome assembly GCA_038501625.1 of Corbicula japonica. Taxonomy (NCBI): domain Eukaryota; kingdom Metazoa; phylum Mollusca; class Bivalvia; order Venerida; family Cyrenidae; genus Corbicula; species Corbicula japonica. The sequence goes on along the minus strand of JAZAYU010000184.1, from coordinate 59,100 downwards.
CACGTTCACTGAACACGCAGATTGATCGGTACCTAAGATTGATCGATACCTACCGTCGCCCTCACAATTGACCCCCGTGAAGCCTTGAACACAATTACATGTGTAGGTATTTACACCATCTGTGCAGGATCCGCCATTCTTACAGGGATTCATTATACAGTTATCAACACCGCCTGAAAAAAACATTATATTCTTAATTAAACGTATTGTTTGAACTTAAGCAAGACGAGTATTATTTGTTATGCATTTTTGTCATTCAGTAAATAACAAAACAAATAAAATATGCATATCAGGAATGGACACATCCAGCATACACAGCCTCCCCACACAGCCAAAAAGTAGAGAGGAAAAGAGAGCATGGTATTACAATAATCCGTTTCAAAATGGACGCCACAAACAAATAACGAAAGTGAGAACCAGAGGTGTTACCGCCTTGGAACGGTCAGTGGCAAAACAAATTGCCACTGGGGGTTTAAACCAGGTTCTAGGTTGCACCAACCTCACACTTGCCCCAACAGGTTCTCGTATCACAAAATAAGTACAAGTTGTCTTGGTGACATAACTCCAACCCACCCATCGGCTCAACAATGTTGCATGCAAAAGCGCACAAACATATAAAACATAATAAGCCAATAAAACATAAGAAGTTATATAAAATAAACAGTCTTTCATATACTTTTACAACCGACACATTTACAACTGTTGAGAAGGCGTATCATAAAATACCATTTTTAGAAACACATCCACTTCACACAGTCAACACGCAGATTAAATGGGTACCTACCGTCGCCTTCACAATTGACCCCCGTGAAGCCTTGAACACAATTACATGTGTAGGTATTTACACCATCTGTGCAGGATCCCCCATTCTTACAAGGATTCGGCATACAGTTATTAACACCGCCTGAAAAAAATTATTCTTTTAGTAAACTTACTATTTGAAATAAAGCAAGTATTGATATTTATTATGCATTTTCTGATGAAGTCAATATCGAAACAATGGAATTTATTAATAAACGGTTGCAAATACATTTTGCAACCGACACTTTTACAACTGCTGAGAAGGCGTATCATGAAATGCCACTTTAGAAACACATCCACTCCACACAGTCAACACGCAGATTAAATCGGTACATACCATCGCCCTCACAAGTCACCCCGGTGAAGCCTTGAACACAATTACATGTGTAGGTATTTACACCATCTGTGCAGGATCCGCCATTCTTACAAGGATTCGGCATACAAAAGCAACATATTCATATCAGGAATCGCCACACTCAAAAAACACAGCCTCCCCACGCAGCGAAAAAGAAGAGAGGAAGATAGAGAGAGCGCATGTTTTATATATGTATGTCAATTCAAATAGGACGCCACAAACAATTAATAAACAAGAGAACCTTTGGGGATACCGCCTTGGAACGGTCAGTGGCAAAACAAATTGCCACTGGGGGTTTAAACCAGGTTCTAGGGTGCACCAACCTCACACTTGCCCCAACAGGTTCTCATATCATAAAACAAGTACAAATTGTCTTGGTGAAATAACTCCAACCCACCCATCAGCTCAACAATGTTGCATGCAAAAGCATACAAACATATAAACATAAGAATTTAATAGAATTGCAAAACCAAAGGGTGGGTACTCAATGATCTTTCCGAGAACAGAGCACCTGGAGTAAAATCAGCAAGAACACGATGACAGGGATAAAAGAAACAGTTATTAACACCGACTAAAAATACTCTGTAGTATAGGTATTGTTTGAACTAAAGCAAGTACATCTATTGATAATCAGTCAATATCGAAACAATTGAATTTATTTTATCAAATTAATATTGCGAATATATTTTCAACCGACACATTGCAATTGCTGAGAAGATGTTTCAGGAAAAGTCATATTCAGAAACACGTTCACTGAATACGCAGATTGATCGGTACCTAAGATTGATCGATACCTACCGTCGCCCTCACAATTGACCCCCGTGAAGCCTTGAACACAATTACATGTGTAGGTATTTACACCATCTGAGCAGGATCCGCCATTCTTACAGGGGTTCGGTATACAGTTGTTAACACCACCTGAAAAAAACAAAAACATTTTATTCTTTATTAAACGTGTTGTTTGAACTAAAACAAGTATCAAAGGTTTTATGCATTTTTCTCATTCAGAAAATAACAAAAGAAGAAATTCTATCAAATAAACAGTTGCGAATATATTTTTACAATCGACATATTTACAACTGCTGAGATGGCGTATCATGAAATGCATTTTTAAAAAACACCATCTGTGCAGGATCCGCAATTCTTACAAGGATTCGGCATACAGTTATTAACACCGCCTGAAAAAAATTCTTTTAGTAAACTTACTGTTTGCACTAAAGCAAGTATTGATATTACTTATGCGTTTTCTCATTCAGTCGATATCGAAACAATGGAATTTTATCAAATAAATAGTTCCGGATATTTTTTGCAACCGACACATTTACAACTGCTGAAAAAAATATCAGGAAAAAACATTTTCAGAAACACATCCACATAACAGTCAACATCCAGATTAATCGGTACATACCATCGCCCTCACAAGTCAGCCCCGTGAAGCCTTGAACACAATTACATGTGTAGGTATTTACACCATCTGTGCAGGATCCGCCATTCTTACAAGGATTCGGCATACAGTTATTTACACCGCCTAAAAAGTATTATTTTAGTAAACTTACAGTTGAACCTAAAACTAGTACATGTATTGATATTAATTAGACATTTTCTTATTTAGTCAATATCGAAGCAATGGAATTTATTTAATCAAAAACAGTTGCGAATACATTTTGCAACCGACATATTTACAACTCTTGAGATGGCGAATGTATATTCTCGCTTTTGAGGGAATATAAAAATTAACCCCAAACCTTTTCAGTCAACCTGTTTTATTCTTTACATAACTAGAAAACTGTTAAGCTTGAATAGTTCCTGACAAAATACCAACTTCAGCTGACCATTGCTTTTAAATAAAACATTTGTGAGATTTTTCAAGTATCAGACATAATAAAAAAATCCACCATCTCTAAATGTGATTCATACCAACATACAACATTAACAATGGTCATTTAATAATTTGAGATGGAACAAGATTCTGAAATCAAAATTGTCTGTGAATTGTATTAACCTTTTACTCCGCAGATATGAAAAATGTACACAAAAATCATATGGGCAAACACTGTGTAGATCTAAAATCAGCCTACTTAGACCGTATTTTGTGACATCAACTTATAATATTTATTTAAATTGCGTTTTATTGAAAGTATATATCTATTTACTTTATCTATAAATAATAGATATTTTAATATATTATTTTAATAAATATTAGATTTTCTAAATAATAAGAATTGTATCCATTTTTTTGCATAATAATCGAAACTATCTATAGGTGTATACGTGTTTTTTAATGCATAGATATTGAAGATTTGCCCATGTTTGAAAATATATGTTTTATGTAACTCTCTTACCTAGGTCTACAGTTGTTCAGGCAGTAACAGATTTCAGGGTATAGCGGATAGCGTGTCCGTTTTCTTGCTCTTTTTCATTTTATTTTATATTAAAAAAATAAACAATTACCCCGTCATAAAGAGTGAACTATCCCCTTTACATACATGTATATTTTCTGGATTTTGACGTTTGCATGGAGTGTATATAATACAACAAATGGAACGGGTAAATCGGAAGTTTACAACAACACGATGCTTTTACACGGTTAACAAAAAAAGAAAGACAAAGTTTCACAACAATAGCTGGTAAAGTATCACTTTTTGGGATTTGATTTGTGTATAAATAAACCTTCTATCATTATCATAAAGCATTTGTTTACAATTTCTACAGTGGCAGCCAACAGAGGTATAAATTATCACCACGTGCTTCAGGTAGTAACGGATTGCGTACATGTACATAAGTGGGGTCATCTCAAAGTAGACATGATCTGTCAAATTGCTGTTAAAGTTGGGTTTAAAAGGGAAATATGATATTTTGTAATGATAAATGTGTGTTAAAATGTAGATATGATACCTTAAGTACTTTATTAGTTTATTAATATTGATACTGGGGCGGATCCAGTTTGTGTTATGTGGTTAATAACAAGATTTTTAATTATGTGTTGTTTTTTTTTATAAAAATGGTCTGTGAAAATTCATAAAGGTACCGTAATTGTCTGAAAATACTGTCTGTTTGAGTTGTATTTTCAACATTATGTCTTTCAGGTATCAGCAAGTGAACCAGGCTCATCTTCAGGTTCCATAAGCAATAAATTCTCATCGGCCACCAGCATGGCAATTATCACATTAGAAGATTCTGTAATCAAAGGGCATCATGCTTTCAAGAAAAGACCTCCTGATACTACCCCAAAGACAAAATTAATTGTTGACAGATAATTAATATTTCAGACAATGATGCCTGTCTTGTATGGGTGCCAGAACTATCAGCATTTGACCAGAAATTTTATAAAATGGTGACTGATAAGCAAAGAAATTTACTACTGTCAGATATTGCCGGGTTACCATTTGGCCATGTGCCACGTATTTTGGCCAGTTGCTTCCGTACTGTCCTTGACAAAGGAGGAAGAGTCTATGCTACTGCAACTGGTGATCCAGTTCCCAATTTTTCTCCTTGGCCAGCACCGAATGAAAAGGTTGGTGGAGTTGTGATTCCATGTTTTTATGCTTTAGTTGTTGAAGACTTGAAGAAAACTGTTAAGATGTTTTCTTAGACACTATTCTTTATGCCAGAAGGAAGTGTAAAACACATAAAGAACCAGTAATTATTATAATATGTGAATGGTCAGGTTATGTGTTCAAAGACAAAGTACATGATCTAGTCAGAGTAGTTTCCATTACATTTAGCATTAAGTCTTTAGTGTGTTAGAAGAATGTTATCTTTATCTACACATAGTTCCAGTTAAAATTTTATTTTTTTTTTATTTTACATGATCTAGTCAGTAGATCTTTATTACATGTACTCATTACTATTTCTCAGGTTAACATTTTTATAACCTTAATTCAAAGATATCTCAGTTTTTGCATATGTGTTGTTATATGTTGTTTTGTTATTGGCCACCATGTTCAGTTATTTTATTATGATCAGTATATATGCAACTTTTATATGAAAACAAATTAACTAAATGTTTATACCGTTTGATGTGATTATACTGTTAATTCCATTTAATTTCTCTGTGATTTTAAAATGTCAATAATTTTTCTTAATAAAGAATTTAATGACATATTGTGTTAGGATTTTCTTCTGTTACTGTTAACAAACAATGTTGGGTTTAACTTAGATTAGAGTGGATTTTTTTATTTGATAAACCTTTGAATGTGTTTCAATACATGTTCATCAACAATACCAACAATATACAATGTTTGAGCTGGTTTGAGACGCCCCCCAATGAGCTTCATTTACATATCCCATACTGCTCGAAGCTATCCGCTACTGGCTGATTCGATGAGGTAATATACACAAAGATTAGTGCGTGACAGGTCTCGCAGAATGTTTAAAAATGACCTGTTTTGAAGTGTGTACACTTTTCTCTGTCGGAAAGTTTCGATTCGTTGGTGAAATTTCTACTTTTAAAGACCTGTGCAGCGGTAATTTGCTTAGCTATCCGTTACTGCCTGAACAACTGTACCACTTCTTACAGTCATAAAGCACACCACATTTCTAAATGTACCAAGGTTTACTTTCATTATATTGTTGCAACTAACACATAATCAAATTAATTCATAACCCTTCAGTGATGGTAAAAGGTTTATCACTACCACCAAAGCTGAGATTAATAATTTAATAAGTGCTTTTTTGTCTTTAATTTCACCATACAAAAGTCCGAGATCGTAAACTCCTTGCGCCAAAATTCAATGATTTTGCATTTTCATCGTATCATGTATGCATCTTGAACCGAAATCTTAATCTTTTTGCTTCCGAAATTCTTCGATGAATTCGTCGGCAGATCAAAAAGAATAAATATTTTTTATCGGTTGGTCTAACGCTGACCGCCATGATTGTTTACTACGGCGGTTCTGATTTTCGCAGACGAATAAAACAAAACGTCATTGTCGAATTAAAAAATGTCGTCGTTACAAAATATCGTCGTCGTCTTCGGCCAATCGATCCATGACGACCGAAGACCACAACGATGCTTGGATATTTTTTCCGAGTCAAAAACAAGTTACGGTCGGCGGTAAAAAAGTAGAGTCGGTCGAGCCACAAGAAACAAAACTATTTTTTAGGCCTAAGTCAATATCGAAACAATGGAATTTTATCAATTTGTAATAAATTGTTCCGGATATTTTTTGCAACCGACACATTTACAACTGCTGAGAAGCATTATCAGGAAAATCCATTTTCAGAAACACATCCACATTACAGTCAACACCCAGATTAATCAGTACATACCATCGCCCTCACAATTGACCCCAGTAAAACCTTGAATACAATTACATGTGTAGGCATTTACACCATCTGTGCAGGATCCGCCATTCTTACATGGATTCGGCATACAGCTATAAACACCGCCTAAAAATACTCTGTAGTAAAGGTATTGTTTGAACTAAAGCAAGTATTGGATTTATGCATTTTATTATTCCGTCAATAACAAAATAAGGGAATTTATCAAATAAACAGTCATAAATATATTTTGCAATCAACACAGTTACGACTGCTGAGAAGGCATATCATGAAAAGCCATTTTCAAAAACACATCCATTCCACACAGTCAACACGCAGATTAAATCGGTACCTACCGTCACCCTCACAATTGACCCCCGTGAAGCCTTGAACACAATTACATGTGTAGGTATTTACACCATCTGTGCAGGATCCCCCATTCTTACAAGGATTCGGCATACAGTTATTAACACCGCCTGAAAAAAAAATTTCTTTTAGTAAACTTACTGTTTGAACTTAAGCAAGTATTGATATTAATTATGCATTTTCTCATTCAGTCAATAGCTGAACAATGGAATTTATTTTATCAAATAAACAGTTGCGAATACATGTTGCAACCGACACATTTACAACTGCTGAGAAGGTGTATCAAGAAAACCAATTTTCAGAAACACTTCCACTTTATATGCAGATTGATCGGTACATACCATCGCCCTCACAAGTCACCCCGGTGAAGCCTTGAACACAATTACATGTGTAGGTATTTACACCATCTGTGCAGGATCCGCCATTCTTACAGGGATTCGTTATACAGTTGTTTACACCGCCTGAAAAAATTCATAATTATATTCTATATTAAAAGTATTGTTTAAACGAAAGGAAGTAATGATGTTATGCATTATTCTCATTCAGTAAATAACAAAACAAGAAATTATATCAAATAAACAATCGCTAATATATTTTTGCAACTGACACATTTACAACTGCTAAGATTGCGTATCATGAAATGCTATTGTTAGAAACACATCCGCTCTACACAGCCAACACTCAGATTGATCGGTACCTACCGTCGCCCTCACAATTGACACCCGTGAAGCCTTGAACACAATTACATGTGTAGGTATTTAAGCCATCTGTGCAGGATCCGCCATTCTTACAAGGATTCGGCATACAGTTATCAACACCGCCTGAAAAAAAGCATTATTATATTCTTTTGTAATGGTTTTGTTTGTCACGTGATCTTCGTTGAAAAAGAAGGAAAAAATAGGAACCATTTTGACAAAAAGTAGGATTAAAGTAGGAAAAAGTAGGAACTTCTTCGGATCCTCAAAAGTAGGAATAAATAACAATCTTTCCAGAGTCGGGACTTCACTATTTACGCATTATGTGTATCCTGGTCATTTAGCTGAGGCCCCAACACGCAAGTCAGACTGCCACTGGTAACTTAGAAAAATGTCGATGTGGAGTCAGTATTGGTTAATGGGGCCTCATCTTTGAGAATATAAACAGAAATACACCAATACAATGGGTTTAGTCTTCCTGCTATTTTGAGAGGTGTTCGAAAATTATTGCAAATGCAGTTTTATTGCAAAAATATCGATTTTTAAGTATTTCAAGCAAAACCTAGATCAGACCTCTTAGCAGGCCTGAAATATCTAGACGGTCTCCTGGGGACACTGATGCCCCAAATGCTACAACAACATTTGTAAAACAAAGGGCCATAACTGTGGTTATACTGTTCGAAGGTAAAAACATTTTTCTTTACGATCATCTTCACATCCTGCTCGATCAATCTTCGCACGTTTGAAAGAATTCTGCCCCAAGGTTAATGAGAAGTTGATGCCTCAAGATTTGGGGACAAGTGCAACTCTCTATGACACCCACAGAGGGGGCATTACAAGTGCAACTCTATATGCCTCACACTTCGTGGGGGCATCAACAAAGATTTTATAAACTTAAAAGGCTCCAGTCTATCGAAAAAATGCCTTTTACTGTAAAATATTTCAAAATAACAAATAAATAAAGGATACATTTGTTGGAATTCACGTTGAAAAGCATATCATATATCAAATTGAATATGTAAGTGAAGGGGAAGGCGCTTATGCAATATAAGTTTGGGGAAAAAGTTAATTTACATATGGAAACCTACTCTAAAACTACATATATCTGAAAATCATGTTTTATATATCAACTTTGCTCAACATGCTTATCTTCACCAGACGTTGCCCACTGTTGCCATAGTCAGGGTGGGGAATAACGTGACAACACCATGGCCGCCAGCCAAACAAAATCTCCCGGTTCGAGATAAGTTTTTCTTCTTTTTTTTTTTGTTTATGCCTGGACCATTTTTGATGAAATAAACACTTAAATACCCAGTACACGAAGACATATTGCATGGTTTTTTCCAAATTTTGCAAGCCTTTGTAGTTTATGCTGCTTTTTTCGTGTACAGTGTTTAGCAGCTTGCATTTCTCCGGGATACGGTACACTTGGATTTTGCTGAAATCGTTCTTCTAGTTAGTTTTCGCAAGTGATATAATTGTTGCATGAAAAATTTGTTATATCCCGATAGAATGAATGTTACTGGTGCAAAATATTTGGTTTCTTTAAACAACTGATGTAAAAACCACAAAACTGAAAAAAGGATAGGGAACACTTGCATATTTAAGAAGCGAACTGTTTGCCAGTCCGAGCGATCTTATTGCAATTCCGAGTCTGTTGTATTCCTTTTTTTTCAATAAAACTTGGAACTTTTGTTTTCTTTGTTTAAATTCTTATGATCAGCTACGAAGTAGTTAGAAGGAGGTCTCATTAAAAACAACTAAGTCTTGCTTAGCTAGAAATGTAAATCTTCGAACAGTTGCATTATGAATCAAAACAGTAGAAAAATTGTAATAATTTGTATAAAGCAGATTTTCTGAAGAAAATCAATGAACTAGTAAACGTAGTAAATAATAATTATGCGCCAGAAAACATTACATTATATGCACGAAAGCATGATTACAGTTATCACTTAATATATATACTAAGTACATTTAAAAACGCAGATATTTTAATGTCATGTTTATTGAGGATTTTTCTGTTGTTTCAGATTTGATGCCCCATTTACTCAAGCAGAGCTGTTTGCATTGAAAACCAGACAAGTTATTTTAATGTGTCGACCTCAAGATGCACGTGACTTGTTTAAAATCCACCCTTTGCACGTCAAGTAAAAGTGTATTAAAATTTCGCTTTTTAACCAGCGAAGCTGGTTTTACTAATCACAATTCTGAAATCGGTATCAAACCAACTGGCATACGGCGATTTACGCATTTCAGGGAAATCAGAGTAAGTAAAGTAGTCCCCAAGTTTCCTGTTACGTGTTAAAGTTGGTATTACCTACTACATGTTGAAAGGACAAAACCTGTTCGGTGCATCAATGGTCAAATTCATCTGTACGACAGTTTGATTAAATGTAAAATCGGTGCGGTTCATATTTCTAGGACTTGATCGGTGCGGTGCAACAATGGTCAAACATTGTCCGTGTCCGCGATTTTTCACCCACCAAGATATCGCTGGGTATATTCCATACCTCCGTGTCCGTCCGACGTGGAACGGTCACGGAGGTATGGAATATGGGTCGCACTAAAATGCGGTCCAATTAGCGGACTATATAGAATATCGTTGAAAAGTGCGGACGACAAAAACAAAGAAGGAGTGTGAAAACTGCGGACAATATATCGAATGAAGTTATCATGAAAGTAAATAACACTTTACACTCTATCAGTTGTGTGCTTCACAGAGATATTCTGACACTTTTTAACCAGCGAAGCTGGTTTTACTAATCACAATTCTGAAATCGGTATCAAACCAAAACGAGGCATTGGCAACCGGCGATTTACGCATTTCAGAGAAATCAGAGTAAGTAAAGTAGTCCCCGAGTTTCCTGTTACGTGTTAAAGTTGGCTCTTGCCACGTTAGTATCGCTAAAAGAGTAACTGCTTCACTGCGCTGTCCCTAATTCAGAACACAATCGACAACAGTAAACCAATTTTATCTGGGGGTTGTAGCCGCCAGGGATTCTTTATCGAGCCACAGATATGTTACCTTAAGGTAGAGATATACACGATATTCCCGATGTTAGGATATTACAATAGCCAAATATTAAATCTGAAATATTAAATATATAGTTTCTGCTAATTCGAAGCTCAAAATAACATTGAAAACATTTTCTTTATTTTGTCATTTTAAAGCCATTTCAATATTGGACTGTTTGTTTCACGAAATATCTTTTTTTATCTTTAACAATAACGATAATGATAAATTTCCATCTTAGCATATTTTTCTTCAATTGTTCACTTTATGAAACCAATGCGCTGCGCAAATGCTTTCACTTGAAATTTTAAAGACATATTGCGAACATTTGTTTATTATTTGATGGTAGGCGTTCATGAGCGTTTAAATCACTGAACATGAAGCAATCATCATTGCTAAATTTGTTTATATATTGGATTTCCACATATAAGCTTGATCAGTAAACAATAAACTATTGAGATGTGTAAAATTTTACATATTAAAACTACCATTTTCACCGTGTAGTTTTTAAGATTTTTAGCTATTTTTATTTAAAAAAGTGAGAAAAAACGTGAAAGTATCCAAATTCTTTAATCGGTGACAAAATTTTTTGTTATTGATAAATTCAACCCTAATTTGTTACAGTTTATCCAAAATATGTTATATTTTACTAAACCAATTTAAGATATAATATATAAATACAGAATTTATCTTAAAATGACATTTTTTGACCAAATAAATTTAAAAAATGCATTTTTTTATATTTCACGAGACTAAATTAATGAAAATTGTGCAAAATCCGGATTGGTGCAATTTACAAAAATTTACCATTTTTTAACTATATACCTTAAACAAAATTTAAACAAAATTTCAGAGAAGTTTACCGTCCAGTTTTAGAAATTTTCAAATTGATGACTTGAATAAACACTATTCTGATAGCGAAAACCCCTTTAATCTTGATTATTTTGCTTATTTTAGTTTAAATCATGAGAATTTTATATTCAATGACAGAATTACACAGGAAAAAAAAAGAAATATGCCAAATATTTAAGCTCTAGGCTTACAAAAAATAGCTTCCAGTGAAATTTGAACCCTGGTCCTCTTGCATGACAGAACTCTAAGCTAATTTACTACTATAGTTACCTCCCTTGGATACTCTTCCTGATATAGTTATTCATTAGGATGGTCATACCTTAACCACCAATACTCAATGATATGTTTACCAATGTCTTAAATCTGGCACCTTTTTCTAATAATATGCTACATGAAAAAAAAACCATCGAGTCCGTTATTATATACAAAATGCGGTGGAAATTTTTGGTATAAACTATAGTAATTCATTTTCCTCTGAAACTGTCTTCAATTTTACATGTGTGTTATCTAGCATTAAATTCCAATGCTTTCAACAATGTTATGACTCTCGGTTGTTTTATCTTAATATGTAGGATTCTCAATTCTATGATTTCCTTTACATGTTATTCACAATGAAGGAAACAATTATATATTTCTTATTTCAAATAACTGCGTACTCTTTCCCATCGATGGGGTCTCACTTTTTATATCATTTTTCGTGTTCATTATTTCTTTGGGATGTCAGTACACAGATTTCACTATTATAATTTCTTGCTTAAAACCCTTTACTCAATATATACGCCTTTCATCACATAGGTTACCAGTTCAGGTCCCGATCAGCTGGCACAATAGTGCCATCTGATCTGGATCTAAAATGTATGATTACTGGTCAGAAAAAAAAATGATCATAACAGCGAACAGTTTAAATCCTAATCAGATCGCACAGATGTGCCAGCTGATATGGATCTAAACTGTTCGCACAAGCTATGAAGGTATATCTATGGAGTAAAGGGTTAACAGAAGCCTTCATCCAGATAATACATGGAAACCCTTATTTCCACTATCATTTAGACAAGAGGAAGTTCTTTGCGAGTGAACCAAGTTTTTTTGCTTTTTCGTAAATGGATACATGTATGAAAATCATGGCACTGGTTATTCTCAATAAGCAAAATAATTTCGCTGGTTTTCAGTACTTTGATTTATTGCTTGTACGCATAAGCAGCCGATCGATACACAGTAAAACATGTTGCGACGAGGGTAAATCGAGGGCTGAGTGCGAAACTATTCTATCTGACATTTTTTCCAAAAATCGTGTTTTTGCAGAAAAGGATACACCAAGACAGGATACATGTCCTGTAAAAAGGATTAAATGATTTTCTAAAAAATGACTTTGGAAAGACAAATTGGTCATAATATTCTATCTGACTTTTGGTCTTTTCGTTTAGTGCGAAACTATTCTATGTGACATTTTTGCTAATAAAACCAAAAATATTTGGCTTATGATTATTGATATTATCTCTTGCATATGAAAAGTAATGCACAAGTTAATAAATTAAAACGAACACTTCAGAAAAGCAAGCAAACTTCATTGATTTAAATATGTCCATTGAAAATGGTTACGTCACTACTCATATTTATAATAAAAGAGATGATTTTAATTTTAATATAGTAAATTTTCCGTTTTAAGACGGCGATGTTCCTCGTGCAACATCTTACGGGGTTTATATCTCACAGTTTGTTCGCTTTTCAAGAGCTTGCAACGATGTGAATGACTTCAATGAACGTAATCTTTGCATTACAGAAAAACTTTTAAAACAAGGTTATCGGTATCACAAATAAAGGAAAACCTTTTGCAAGTTTTATCGCCGATATCCAGATCTAATTCATAAATACAGGTGCAGTTTAAAATCACTATTGCAACAAGGAATTTCACAGCCAGTTTTTTATGGAGATTTAATTTATAAACTTAAGAAGATAAAAGGCGATGTTAATTTCTCCCGGTTATTCGTAAAAACCATCTGTAAATTTAAAAAGAAAGGTTACCATGAACATGATATTTTACAGCGCTCTGCAGGCCTGGTGATTAACCCATCTACAGTTGATCATTATGCTTACCTCTTTGGTTGCACGACGGTGGCAGGGGTTCAAGAGTTTATGATGGTTTATGGGTAAATCTTTTCTTAAAAGAACCTAGAAGCTCGATTTGTTTCTTTTATCCCTTTCATCGTGTTCTTGCTGATTTTACTCCAGGTGCTCTGGTCTCGGTAAGATCATTGAGTACTCGCCCTTTGACTTTGCAATGCTATTAAATTCTTTTGTATATATGTTTGTGTGCTTTTGCATGCAACATTGTTGAGCTGATAGGTGGGTTCGAGTTATTTCACCAAGACAATTTGTACTTGTTTTGTGATACGAGAACCTGTTGGGGCAAGTGTGAGGTTGGTGCACAGTAGAACCTGGTTTATACCCCATGTGGCAATTTGTTGCAAATTTGCTGAATCTGCTCTTAGATTGCAATTTTTTTTAACTCAAGTAAAAGAATTTTTACCGAAAAAAGTTATTATACATAAGTTTGTTTATTAGCTTACCATCACCTGCATTACACAGATTGTCTTTCAAATTAGGACAATCATTTGTCTTTAAGAAAAATAACATACTACAAAGATCTTAAGAATTCTTTGAACAATGGAAAAAATAATGTTTCATTTAATAGGAAAATTTATTTTTCTTATTTCACATGTTTTATTTAACAGTAATATCAGTTATAATTGTTCTAAAAGACCAGAACTGCTGCTTTCATTTTTTGATTTTTTTTGTAAATAAATATTATAGTTTAAAGAAAGTTAATATTCACATTATCAGTGACTCTTCGGTAATATAGATACAAACTATAACACGGTTTAGAAATTTGCCATCTTTCTTAAAACATTACTTAAATAATTAGGTAACATATAATTAATTTTAATTAGTTTGTTTGTATACAAAGCAATATTTGTATACCTTTACATTTTAACCACGTAACATAACTAAGTATATACTATGAACCACTTACTATTATTATTTTATAGTTTAATCTAAAATGATTGCATAGTTGTGATACAGTTTTGTAACTGTGTTCAGTTCTTTGTACAACAATATCAGTTTTAGAGAAAATACTTTATTAAATCAGTAATTTTAGTTAAAAAAAACGACTGTCAATGTAATAAGAAATCTACACAGGGCTAACAAACATAAGGACATTGCAAAGAGCACGCATAATTAATTTCTTCATATAGATATCAGCTAACACCATTAAAACAAATAAAACAAGAAAACAAGCCTTATTTTAATGAGTAACATATGTTATGTATGTTTAAAATTTGAAGTCATGCAAGTTTCAAGAACACTTATACTTATCAAGCACAATTATTCAATTAAATACTATATTTTATGCTTGTTGATCTCAAACATGAATATTATGATTGAATTAGCAATAGGGTAACATATTACATTATGGTAATAAAAAGTCTTCATGTAATGATGATGATGATGATGATGTTGATGATGATGGTTTGTTATTTAGATCTATATTTTCATAATAAAAGGTGTAAATTTATTACTACACGTAAACATGTGTTCAAAGAGTATGGTTCTACAAAACCATGATGTCATTAATTGCATTAACTCTATATCTCATAAGCAGCTAACAATAACATATTTGGTCCAGAAATAACTAGCAAATTGGTTGTATATCATTTACCATTTTGAATTTGAAAAGTGTTAAGAGGACATTTATAATTTACTGTTACAGAAAAGAAGATAAACAGCAAAGGTGTAACTACAAATAAGATAAATGACTGATAAAACATACATGGGATACTTACAAAACAAGGAAAGTGCTGCTGAAATTACTCAACCATGTTTTTATTTCATTTTAATACACTTGCAACAAATACAAAGAACATTTGTTTGTGTTATGTAAATCATGATATAGGCAAGTTGCCATGTGGTGTGTAAAACAGTTGTTCCTATGGGTGTGGTCATGTAAACCTGGTTGCCATGGTTATGCACCACTTTATAAATGTCTAACAAGTGAATTCTTGTTGCAGACATCCTAAGCTTTCCAACGGTACCAGTCAACCTTTGCCCCCTCTGGGGTGCAACGAAATCACATTTCTAGGCCCTTTCTGAATATTAGGTTGCGTACTATTTTATAAAATGATTTGTACAAAACCAAAAAGGTCATTTTCGTAAAAATATGTAGTTACGACAGTCTTGCATGCAACCCTCGATATGTGGTTTTGTGAACACAAAAGCATTCTAAAAAACTAAAAAAAGACGGGAGGGGGAGATATTCAGTAGTACAACCATTACAGTGGCATAGCAAGGATTTTATAGATTTTGAGTGAAAACTACAGGCCTTTTTGTCTTCTATATTTAATTTAAAAAAGCAGATGATTTTTAATGACAGGGGATGGGCCCATCCCCTATATTTTGGGGGTTTCCGGGGGGGGGGACATTATTTCATCTGTAAGGGTGATAAAATAGCTTATTTCAAATTACTTTTTGCAGACAACGGCAAGATTTTAAAGAAATTTTTCTGAGAGAAAGGCACCTGTACACTGTTTCTACTAAAGAAGAAAAAAAAGCCCTAAGAAGATTTAAAGGGTTTAAGTTTACTCTCAAGTTACAGTGCCCAAGGTTATAAAACTGAGCATGGAAACCAGTCTCAAATCTCAAGCATCTGATTGGCTTAGGTCTTCAAAGGTTTTAAAGGTTACGCAAGGCCTGCCAGATGGATCAAACATTCCTTCAAAAACTTAAAAACTTACATGAAAATGACGGTTAGACCTTTTCAAGGGTGTTTACATGTATTATAGGTGTGAATGTTTCTCAGATGTATAAATGTGATTTCCTGTTTGAAAAAAAAATACTTTATTACAATTAAAGGTTAAATTATCAGTTTTAAAAACGTGCATTTAATGTGTTTTCAACACTCGCTTGGCATTAATAAATTTACTGTTATCTATATTTACCTACTATTATCTATTTTTACCCACAGGTGTTGTAATGAACACCTTTATTTCTATTTTTGACTTAGACAAATGACATTGTCAGGCCCGTTAGACAAAAGTTATATTGACGGAAAGAATTCTTAAAACTTTTTACACTTATAAATATTAATACATGAATACATGAATGACATTTACATTACTTTCCGAACACTAAAACATTTTAATCCTTTTAAAAGATAAAGTTTTTTTTCTTTTGTTCAACAGAAAAGTAGGAATAGTAGGAGATTTTGTAAAATGGTAGGAAAAAGTAGGAACAATACTTAATGTAGGAAAAGCTAGGAAAAAGTAGGAAACAGTATAAATTGACCGCTTGACAGCCTGCATAATTCAGTCAAAAACGAAAAAAGAGAATTTTATCAAATAAACAGTCACGAAAATTTTTTGCAACCCACACATTTACAACTGCATTGATGACGTATCATAAAATGCTATTTTTAGAAACGCATCCACTCCACACAGTCAACACGAAGATTAAAACTGTACCTACCGTCGCCCTCACAATTGACCCCCGTGAAGCCTTGAACACAATTACATGTGTAGGTATTTAAACCATCTGTGCAGGATCCGCCATTCTTACAAGGATTCGGCATACAGTTATTAACACCGCCTGAAAAAATATTCTTTAAGTAAACTTATGGATTGAACTAAAGCAAGTACATCTACTGATATTCAGTCAATATTGAAACAATTGAATTTATTTTATCAAATTAACATTGCGAATATACTTTGCATCCGACACATTTACAATTGCTGAGAAGATGTATCAGGAAAAGCCATTTTCAGAAACACTTTTACTCAACACGCAGGTAATTCGGTACGTAAGATTATTGGGTACCTACCGTCGCCCTCACAATTGACCCCCGTGAAGCCTTGAACACAATTACATGTGTAGGTATTTACACCATCTGTGCAGGTTCCGCCATTCTTACAGGGATTTGGTAAACAATTATTTACGCCGCCTGAAAAAAAACAACCCATTATATTCTTTTTTAAACGTATTGTTTGAACTAAAGCAAGACGAGTATTATTGTTACGAATTTTTGTCATTCAGTAAATAACCAAAACAAATGAAATATGCATATCAGGAATGGACACATCCAGCATACACAGCCTCCCCACACAGCCAAAAAGTAGAGAGGAAAAGAGAGCATGGTATTACAATAATCCGTTTCAAAAAATGGACGCCACAAACAAATAACGAAAGCGAGAACCAGAGGGGTAACCGCCTTGGAACGGTCAGTGGCAAAACAAATTGCCACTGGGGGTTTAAACCAGGTTCTAGGGTGCACCAACCTCACACTTGCCCCGACAGGTCCTCGTATCACAAAACAAGTACAAGTTGTCTGGGTGAAATAACTCAAACCCACCCATCGGCTCAAAAATGTTGCATGCAAAAGCACACAAACATATAAAACATAAGAAGCCAATAAAACATAAGAAATTATATGAAATAAACAGTCGCTAATATATTTTTGCAACCGACACATTTACAACTGCTGAGATGGCCTATCATAAAATGCCATTTTTTGAAACACATCCACTACATACAGTCAACACGAAGATTAAAACTGTACCTACCGTCACCCTCACAATTGACCCCCGTGAAGCCTTGAACACAATTACATGTGTAGGTATTTACACCATCTGTGCAGGATCCGCCATTCTTACAAGGATTCGGCATACAGTTATTAACACCACCTGAAAAAAATTCTTTTAGTAAACTTACTGTTTGCACTAAAGCAAGTATTGATATTACTTATGCATACTCTCATTCAGTCAATATCGAAACAATGGAATTTATTTTATCAAATAAACAATTGCGAATACATTTTGCAACCGACACTTACAACTGCTGAGATTGGGTATCATCGAATGCCATTTTAGAAACACATCCACTCCACACATTCAACACGCAGATTAAATCGTAACCTACCGTCACCCTCACAATTGACCCCCGTGAAGCCTTGAACACAATTACATGTGTAGGTATTTACACCATCTGTGCAGGATCCGCCATTCTTACAAGGATTCGGCATACAGTTATTAACACCGCCTGAAAAAATTATTCTTTAAGTAAACTTACAGATTGAACTAAAGAAAGAGCATCTATTGATATTCAGTCAATATCGAAGCAATTGAACTTATTTTATCAAATTAACATTGCGAATATATTTTGCAACCGACACATTTACAATTGCTGAGAAGATGTATCAGGAAAAGCCATTTTCAGAAACACGTTCACTGAACACGCAGATTGATCGGTACCTAAGATTGATCGATACCTACCGTCGCCCTCACAATTGACCCCCGTGAAGCCTTGAACACAATTACATGTGTAGGTATTTACACCATCTGTGCAGGATCCGCCATTCTTACAGGGATTCATTATACAGTTATCAACACCGCCTGAAAAAAACATTATATTCTTAATTAAACGTATTGTTTGAACTTAAGCAAGACGAGTATTATTTGTTATGCATTTTTGTCATTCAGTAAATAACAAAACAAATAAAATATGCATATCAGGAATGGACACATCCAGCATACACAGCCTCCCCACACAGCCAAAAAGTAGAGAGGAAAAGAGAGCATGGTATTACAATAATCCGTTTCAAAATGGACGCCACAAACAAATAACGAAAGTGAGAACCAGAGGTGTTACCGCCTTGGAACGGTCAGTGGCAAAACAAATTGCCACTGGGGGTTTAAACCAGGTTCTAGGTTGCACCAACCTCACACTTGCCCCAACAGGTTCTCGTATCACAAAATAAGTACAAGTTGTCTTGGTGACATAACTCCAACCCACCCATCGGCTCAACAATGTTGCATGCAAAAGCGCACAAACATATAAAACATAATAAGCCAATAAAACATAAGAAGTTATATAAAATAAACAGTCTTTCATATACTTTTACAACCGACACATTTACAACTGTTGAGAAGGCGTATCATAAAATACCATTTTTAGAAACACATCCACTTCACACAGTCAACACGCAGATTAAATGGGTACCTACCGTCGCCTTCACAATTGACCCCCGTGAAGCCTTGAACACAATTACATGTGTAGGTATTTACACCATCTGTGCAGGATCCCCCATTCTTACAAGGATTCGGCATACAGTTATTAACACCGCCTGAAAAAAATTATTCTTTTAGTAAACTTACTATTTGAAATAAAGCAAGTATTGATATTTATTATGCATTTTCTGATGAAGTCAATATCGAAACAATGGAATTTATTAATAAACGGTTGCAAATACATTTTGCAACCGACACTTTTACAACTGCTGAGAAGGCGTATCATGAAATGCCATTTTAGAAACACATCCACTCCACACAGTCAACACGCAGATTAAATCGGTACATACCATCGCCCTCACAAGTCACCCCGGTGAAGCCTTGAACACAATTACATGTGTAGGTATTTACACCATCTGTGCAGGATCCGCCATTCTTACAAGGATTCGGCATACAAAAGCAACATATTCATATCAGGAATCGCCACACTCAAAAAACACAGCCTCCCCACGCAGCGAAAAAGAAGAGAGGAAGATAGAGAGAGCGCATGTTTTATATATGTATGTCAATTCAAATAGGACGCCACAAACAATTAATAAACAAGAGAACCTTTGGGGATACCGCCTTGGAACGGTCAGTGGCAAAACAAATTGCCACTGGGGGTTTAAACCAGGTTCTAGGGTGCACCAACCTCACACTTGCCCCAACAGGTTCTCATATCACAAAACAAGTACAAATTGTCTTGGTGAAATAACTCCAACCCACCCATCAGCTCAACAATGTTGCATGCAAAAGCATACAAACATATAAACATAAGAATTTAATAGAATTGCAAAACCAAAGGGTGGGTACTCAATGATCTTTCCGAGACCAGAGCACCTGGAGTAAAATCAGCAAGAACACGATGACAGGGATAAAAGAAACAGTTATTAACACCGACTAAAAATACTCTGTAGTATAGGTATTGTTTGAACTAAAGCAAGTACATCTATTGATAATCAGTCAATATCGAAACAATTGAATTTATTTTATCAAATTAATATTGCGAATATATTTTCAACCGACACATTGCAATTGCTGAGAAGATGTTTCAGGAAAAGTCATATTCAGAAACACGTTCACTGAATACGCAGATTGATCGGTACCTAAGATTGATCGATACCTACCGTCGCCCTCACAATTGACCCCCGTGAAGCCTTGAACACAATTACATGTGTAGGTATTTACACCATCTGAGCAGGATCCGCCATTCTTACAGGGGTTCGGTATACAGTTGTTAACACCACCTGAAAAAAAACAAAAACATTTTATTCTTTATTAAACGTGTTGTTTGAACTAAAACAAGTATCAAAGGTTTTATGCATTTTTCTCATTCAGAAAATAACAAAAGAAGAAATTCTATCAAATAAACAGTTGCGAATATATTTTTACAATCGACATATTTACAACTGCTGAGATGGCGTATCATGAAATGCATTTTTAAAAAACACCATCTGTGCAGGATCCGCAATTCTTACAAGGATTCGGCATACAGTTATTAACACCGCCTGAAAAAAATTCTTTTAGTAAACTTACTGTTTGCACTAAAGCAAGTATTGATATTACTTATGCATTTTCTCATTCAGTCGATATCGAAACAATGGAATTTTATCAAATAAATAGTTCCGGATATTTTTTGCAACCGACACATTTACAACTGCTGAAAAAAATATCAGGAAAAAACATTTTCAGAAACACATCCACATAACAGTCAACATCCAGATTAATCGGTACATACCATCGCCCTCACAAGTCAGCCCCGTGAAGCCTTGAACACAATTACATGTGTAGGTATTTACACCATCTGTGCAGGATCCGCCATTCTTACAAGGATTCGGCATACAGTTATTTACACCGCCTAAAAAGTATTATTTTAGTAAACTTACAGTTGAACCTAAAACTAGTACATGTATTGATATTAATTAGACATTTTCTTATTTAGTCAATATCGAAGCAATGGAATTTATTTAATCAAAAACAGTTGCGAATACATTTTGCAACCGACATATTTACAACTCTTGAGATGGCGAATGTATATTCTCGCTTTTGAGGGAATATAAAAATTAACCCCAAACCTTTTCAGTCAACCTGTTTTATTCTTTACATAACTAGAAAACTGTTAAGCTTGAATAGTTCCTGACAAAATACCAACTTCAGCTGACCATTGCTTTTAAATAAAACATTTGTGAGATTTTTCAAGTATCAGACATAATAAAAAAATCCACCATCTCTAAATGTGATTCATACCAACATACAACATTAACAATGGTCATTTAATAATTTGAGATGGAACAAGATTCTGAAATCAAAATTGTCTGTGAATTGTATTAACCTTTTACTCCGCAGATATGAAAAATGTACACAAAAATCATATGGGCAAACACTGTGTAGATCTAAAATCAGCCTACTTAGACCGTATTTTGTGACATCAACTTATAATATTTATTTAAATTGCGTTTTATTGAAAGTATATATCTATTTACTTTATCTATAAATAATAGATATTTTAATATATTATTTTAATAAATATTAGATTTTCTAAATAATAAGAATTGTATCCATTTTTTTGCATAATAATCGAAACTATCTATAGGTGTATACGTGTTTTTTAATGCATAGATATTGAAGATTTGCCCATGTTTGAAAATATATGTTTTATGTAACTCTCTTACCTAGGTCTACAGTTGTTCAGGCAGTAACAGATTTCAGGGTATAGCGGATAGCGTGTCCGTTTTCTTGCTCTTTTTCATTTTATTTTATATTAAAAAAATAAACAATTACCCCGTCATAAAGAGTGAACTATCCCCTTTACATACATGTATATTTTCTGGATTTTGACGTTTGCATGGAGTGTATATAATACAACAAATGGAACGGGTAAATCGGAAGTTTACAACAACACGATGCTTTTACACGGTTAACAAAAAAAGAAAGACAAAGTTTCACAACAATAGCTGGTAAAGTATCACTTTTTGGGATTTGAATTGTGTATAAATAAACCTTCTATCATTATCATAAAGCATTTGTTTACAATTTCTACAGTGGCAGCCAACAGAGGTATAAATTATCACCACGTGCTTCAGGTAGTAACGGATTGCGTACATGTACATAAGTGGGGTCATCTCAAAGTAGACATGATCTGTCAAATTGCTGTTAAAGTTGGGTTTAAAAGGGAAATATGATATTTTGTAATGATAAATGTGTGTTAAAATGTAGATATGATACCTTAAGTACTTTATTAGTTTATTAATATTGATACTGGGGCGGATCCAGTTTGTGTTATGTGGTTAATAACAAGATTTTTAATTATGTGTTGTTTTTTTTTATAAAAATGGTCTGTGAAAATTCATAAAGGTACCGTAATTGTCTGAAAATACTGTCTGTTTGAGTTGTATTTTCAACATTATGTCTTTCAGGTATCAGCAAGTGAACCAGGCTCATCTTCAGGTTCCATAAGCAATAAATTCTCATCGGCCACCAGCATGGCAATTATCACATTAGAAGATTCTGTAATCAAAGGGCATCATGCTTTCAAGAAAAGACCTCCTGATACTACCCCAAAGACAAAATTAATTGTTGACAGATAATTAATATTTCAGACAATGATGCCTGTCTTGTATGGGTGCCAGAACTATCAGCATTTGACCAGAAATTTTATAAAATGGTGACTGATAAGCAAAGAAATTTACTACTGTCAGATATTGCCGGGTTACCATTTGGCCATGTGCCACGTATTTTGGCCAGTTGCTTCCGTACTGTCCTTGACAAAGGAGGAAGAGTCTATGCTACTGCAACTGGTGATCCAGTTCCCAATTTTTCTCCTTGGCCAGCACCGAATGAAAAGGTTGGTGGAGTTGTGATTCCATGTTTTTATGCTTTAGTTGTTGAAGACTTGAAGAAAACTGTTAAGATGTTTTCTTAGACACTATTCTTTATGCCAGAAGGAAGTGTAAAACACATAAAGAACCAGTAATTATTATAATATGTGAATGGTCAGGTTATGTGTTCAAAGACAAAGTACATGATCTAGTCAGAGTAGTTTCCATTACATTTAGCATTAAGTCTTTAGTGTGTTAGAAGAATGTTATCTTTATCTACACATAGTTCCAGTTAAAATTTTAATTTTTTTTATTTTACATGATCTAGTCAGTAGATCTTTATTACATGTACTCATTACTATTTCTCAG
Organism: Corbicula japonica; assembly: GCA_038501625.1. Lineage (NCBI taxonomy): Eukaryota > Metazoa > Mollusca > Bivalvia > Venerida > Cyrenidae > Corbicula > Corbicula japonica. The sequence continues at coordinate 35,476 of JAZAYU010000184.1, read as the reverse complement.
GTTAACATTTTTATAACCTTAATTCAAAGATATCTCAGTTTTTGCATATGTGTTGTTATATGTTGTTTTGTTATTGGCCACCATGTTCAGTTATTTTATTATGATCAGTATATATGCAACTTTTATATGAAAACAAATTAACTAAATGTTTATACCGTTTGATGTGATTATACTGTTAATTCCATTTAATTTCTCTGTGATTTTAAAATGCCAATAATTTTTCTTAATAAAGAATTTAATGACATATTGTGTTAGGATTTTCTTCTGTTACTGTTAACAAACAATGTTGGGTTTAACTTAGATTAGAGTGGATTTTTTTATTTGATAAACCTTTGAATGTGTTTCAATACATGTTCATCAACAATACCAACAATATACAATGTTTGAGCTGGTTTGAGACGCCCCCCAATGAGCTTCATTTACCTATCCCATACTGCTCGAAGCTATCCGCTACTGGCTGATTCGATGAGGTAATATACACAAAGATTAGTGCGTGACAGGTCTCGCAGAATGTTTAAAAATGACCTGTTTTGAAGTGTGTACACTTTTCTCTGTCGGAAAGTTTCGATTCGTTGGTGAAATTTCTACTTTTAAAGACCTGTGCAGCGGTAATTTGCTTAGCTATCCGTTACTGCCTGAACAACTGTACCACTTCTTACAGTCATAAAGCACACCACATTTCTAAATGTACCAAGGTTTACTTTCATTATATTGTTGCAACTAACACATAATCAAATTAATTCATAACCCTTCAGTGATGGTAAAAGGTTTATCACTACCACCAAAGCTGAGATTAATAATTTAATAAGTGCTTTTTTGTCTTTAATTTCACCATACAAAAGTCCGAGATCGTAAACTCCTTGCGCCAAAATTCAATGATTTTGCATTTTCATCGTATCATGTATGCATCTTGAACCGAAATCTTAATCTTTTTGCTTCCGAAATTCTTCGATGAATTCGTCGGCAGATCAAAAAGAATAAATATTTTTTATCGGTTGGTCTAACGCTGACCGCCATGATTGTTTACTACGGCGGTTCTGATTTTCGCAGACGAATAAAACAAAACGTCATTGTCGAATTAAAAAATGTCGTCGTTACAAAATATCGTCGTCGTCTTCGGCCAATCGATCCATGACGACCGAAGACCACAACGATGCTTGGATATTTTTTCCGAGTCAAAAACAAGTTACGGTCGGCGGTAAAAAAGTAGAGTCGGTCGAGCCACAAGAAACAAAACTATTTTTTAGGCCTAAGTCAATATCGAAACAATGGAATTTTATCAATTTGTAATAAATTGTTCCGGATATTTTTTGCAACCGACACATTTACAACTGCTGAGAAGCATTATCAGGAAAATCCATTTTCAGAAACACATCCACATTACAGTAAACACCCAGATTAATCAGTACATACCATCGCCCTCACAATTGACCCCAGTAAAACCTTGAATACAATTACATGTGTAGGCATTTACACCATCTGTGCAGGATCCGCCATTCTTACATGGATTCGGCATACAGCTATAAACACCGCCTAAAAATACTCTGTAGTAAAGGTATTGTTTGAACTAAAGCAAGTATTGGATTTATGCATTTTATTATTCCGTCAATAACAAAATAAGGGAATTTATCAAATAAACAGTCATAAATATATTTTGCAATCAACACAGTTACGACTGCTGAGAAGGCATATCATGAAAAGCCATTTTCAAAAACACATCCATTCCACACAGTCAACACGCAGATTAAATCGGTACCTACCGTCACCCTCACAATTGACCCCCGTGAAGCCTTGAACACAATTACATGTGTAGGTATTTACACCATCTGTGCAGGATCCCCCATTCTTACAAGGATTCGGCATACAGTTATTAACACCGCCTGAAAAAAAAAATTTCTTTTAGTAAACTTACTGTTTGAACTTAAGCAAGTATTGATATTAATTATGCATTTTCTCATTCAGTCAATAGCTGAACAATGGAATTTATTTTATCAAATAAACAGTTGCGAATACATGTTGCAACCGACACATTTACAACTGCTGAGAAGGTGTATCAAGAAAACCAATTTTCAGAAACACTTCCACTTTATATGCAGATTGATCGGTACATACCATCGCCCTCACAAGTCACCCCGGTGAAGCCTTGAACACAATTACATGTGTAGGTATTTACACCATCTGTGCAGGATCCGCCATTCTTACAGGGATTCGTTATACAGTTGTTTACACCGCCTGAAAAAATTCATAATTATATTCTATATTAAAAGTATTGTTTAAACGAAAGGAAGTAATGATGTTATGCATTATTCTCATTCAGTAAATAACAAAACAAGAAATTATATCAAATAAACAATCGCTAATATATTTTTGCAACTGACACATTTACAACTGCTAAGATGGCGTATCATGAAATGCTATTGTTAGAAACACATCCGCTCTACACAGCCAACACTCAGATTGATCGGTACCTACCGTCGCCCTCACAATTGACACCCGTGAAGCCTTGAACACAATTACATGTGTAGGTATTTAAGCCATCTGTGCAGGATCCGCCATTCTTACAAGGATTCGGCATACAGTTATCAACACCGCCTGAAAAAAAGCATTATTATATTCTTTTGTAATGGTTTTGTTTGTCACGTGATCTTCGTTGAAAAAGAAGGAAAAAATAGGAACCATTTTGACAAAAAGTAGGATTAAAGTAGGAAAAAGTAGGAACTTCTTCGGATCCTCAAAAGTAGGAATAAATAACAATCTTTCCAGAGTCGGGACTTCACTATTTACGCATTATGTGTATCCTGGTCATTTAGCTGAGGCCCCAACACGCAAGTCAGACTGCCACTGGTAACTTAGAAAAATGTCGATGTGGAGTCAGTATTGGTTAATGGGGCCTCATCTTTGAGAATATAAACAGAAATACACCAATACAATGGGTTTAGTCTTCCTGCTATTTTGAGAGGTGTTCGAAAATTATTGCAAATGCAGTTTTATTGCAAAAATATCGATTTTTAAGTATTTCAAGCAAAACCTAGATCAGACCTCTTAGCAGGCCTGAAATATCTAGACGGTCTCCTGGGGACACTGATGCCCCAAATGCTACAACAACATTTGTAAAACAAAGGGCCATAACTGTGGTTATACTGTTCGAAGGTAAAAACATTTTTCTTTACGATCATCTTCACATCCTGCTCGATCAATCTTCGCACGTTTGAAAGAATTCTGCCCCAAGGTTAATGAGAAGTTGATGCCTCAAGATTTGGGGACAAGTGCAACTCTCTATGACACCCACAGAGGGGGCATTACAAGTGCAACTCTATATGCCTCACACTTCGTGGGGGCATCAACAAAGATTTTATAAACTTAAAAGGCTCCAGTCTATCGAAAAAATGCCTTTTACTGTAAAATATTTCAAAATAACAAATAAATAAAGGATACATTTGTTGGAATTCACGTTGAAAAGCATATCATATATCAAATTGAATATGTAAGTGAAGGGGAAGGCGCTTATGCAATATAAGTTTGGGGAAAAAGTTAATTTACATATGGAAACCTACTCTAAAACTACATATATCTGAAAATCATGTTTTATATATCAACTTTGCTCAACATGCTTATCTTCACCAGACGTTGCCCACTGTTGCCATAGTCAGGGTGGGGAATAACGTGACAACACCATGGCCGCCAGCCAAACAAAATCTCCCGGTTCGAGATAAGTTTTTCTTCTTTTTTTTTTGTTTATGCCTGGACCATTTTTGATGAAATAAACACTTAAATACCCAGTACACGAAGACATATTGCATGGTTTTTTCCAAATTTTGCAAGCCTTTGTAGTTTATGCTGCTTTTTTCGTGTACAGTGTTTAGCAGCTTGCATTTCTCCGGGATACGGTACACTTGGATTTTGCTGAAATCGTTCTTCTAGTTAGTTTTCGCAAGTGATATAATTGTTGCATGAAAAATTTGTTATATCCCGATAGAATGAATGTTACTGGTGCAAAATATTTGGTTTCTTTAAACAACTGATGTAAAAACCACAAAACTGAAAAAAGGATAGGGAACACTTGCATATTTAAGAAGCGAACTGTTTGCCAGTCCGAGCGATCTTATTGCAATTCCGAGTCTGTTGTATTCCTTTTTTTTTCAATAAAACTTGGAACTTTTGTTTTCTTTGTTTAAATTCTTATGATCAGCTACGAAGTAGTTAGAAGGAGGTCTCATTAAAAACAACTAAGTCTTGCTTAGCTAGAAATGTAAATCTTCGAACAGTTGCATTATGAATCAAAACAGTAGAAAAATTGTAATAATTTGTATAAAGCAGATTTTCTGAAGAAAATCAATGAACTAGTAAACGTAGTAAATAATAATTATGCGCCAGAAAACATTACATTATATGCACGAAAGCATGATTACAGTTATCACTTAATATATATACTAAGTACATTTAAAAACGCAGATATTTTAATGTCATGTTTATTGAGGATTTTTCTGTTGTTTCAGATTTGATGCCCCATTTACTCAAGCAGAGCTGTTTGCATTGAAAACCAGACAAGTTATTTTAATGTGTCGACCTCAAGATGCACGTGACTTGTTTAAAATCCACCCTTTGCACGTCAAGTAAAAGTGTATTAAAATTTCGCTTTTTAACCAGCGAAGCTGGTTTTACTAATCACAATTCTGAAATCGGTATCAAACCAACTGGCATACGGCGATTTACGCATTTCAGGGAAATCAGAGTAAGTAAAGTAGTCCCCAAGTTTCCTGTTACGTGTTAAAGTTGGTATTACCTACTACATGTTGAAAGGACAAAACCTGTTCGGTGCATCAATGGTCAAATTCATCTGTACGACAGTTTGATTAAATGTAAAATCGGTGCGGTTCATATTTCTAGGACTTGATCGGTGCGGTGCAACAATGGTCAAACATTGTCCGTGTCCGCGATTTTTCACCCACCAAGATATCGCTGGGTATATTCCATACCTCCGTGTCCGTCCGACGTGGAACGGTCACGGAGGTATGGAATATGGGTCGCACTAAAATGCGGTCCAATTAGCGGACTATATAGAATATCGTTGAAAAGTGCGGACGACAAAAACAAAGAAGGAGTGTGAAAACTGCGGACAATATATCGAATGAAGTTATCATGAAAGTAAATAACACTTTACACTCTATCAGTTGTGTGCTTCACAGAGATATTCTGACACTTTTTAACCAGCGAAGCTGGTTTTACTAATCACAATTCTGAAATCGGTATCAAACCAAAACGAGGCATTGGCAACCGGCGATTTACGCATTTCAGAGAAATCAGAGTAAGTAAAGTAGTCCCCGAGTTTCCTGTTACGTGTTAAAGTTGGCTCTTGCCACGTTAGTATCGCTAAAAGAGTAACTGCTTCACTGCGCTGTCCCTAATTCAGAACACAATCGACAACAGTAAACCAATTTTATCTGGGGGTTGTAGCCGCCAGGGATTCTTTATCGAGCCACAGATATGTTACCTTAAGGTAGAGATATACACGATATTCCCGATGTTAGGATATTACAATAGCCAAATATTAAATCTGAAATATTAAATATATAGTTTCTGCTAATTCGAAGCTCAAAATAACATTGAAAACATTTTCTTTATTTTGTCATTTTAAAGCCATTTCAATATTGGACTGTTTGTTGACTATTGATCTGAGTCTCATTATATATTGAACATCCCTCGTATATTAACTTAATGTAAAAATATAATAAACACTTTTCTGATAATAGGTGGATTCCTTATAATTATGTGCTCTGTGGTGTGCTTTAATTTACAGTTTGAAATTGTGCATTGTATATTTTATTAAGCCTGTTAAATATTTAACTCTAAAATAAAATAGCAAATTGTTGTTGTTGTTAAATATATTATGTAGTGATCACCTTCAAGATCACTAACAACAAAACACACATTTAAAATAAAGTAAAATTAATAAAATTATTTAAGTTCAGAATGTCGTTATAAATTGTAAAATCTATACAAGACAAGTACATGAATAAAGGAAACACAGACAAATAACAACTTATAAATTCCTTATTTTACCACATCAGAGTCCTACAAGATTTAATTCATTTTAGTTTTGTGTGCCCCTGTATATGTCTACAAAATTCCTGCTATTGTATAATGTAAATCTGGGGTATTTTATAAAAAAACATTCATCAAAAAATTATCATTTTTACTATCGAACGGTGCTTAAAAGACTCCGGCAAAGGGGAATTTTTTACGGATATGGGAGAAAAATATATAATATTTTGAGGGGGGAAGGGGTCCTATTTCTCCAAATATTTGGCATAAAAAGCAATGACAGCATTTATAATGTAACTCGGCATTTGTCAAACTGCCCGATCATTTATTGCAATTGAGTACTTTATGAATGTCTGAATTTATGTGGTGGTTGTAACAAATGCTGAGTTGATAAAAAAATAGACCTGGTCATACGATGTTTACACTGTCAGGATGGGATGACAAAAACAAGGCCGCCAGCAAAACAGAATCTCCCGGTTCAAGGTAAGTTTTTCGTTGTTTCTCGCTTATTCCTGGACAATTGTGGATGAAATAAACACTAAAGTATCACGTACACGAAGACAAATGATCTCATAGCGTATTCCAAATATAGCGTATTCCAAATTTTGCTAGCTTTTGTAGTTTATGCGGTATTTAATGTACAGTGTTTGGCAGCTTGCATTTCTCGGGGATAGGGTACACTTGGATCTTGCTGAAATCGTTCTTTTTGCCAGTTTTCGCAAATTGAAAAGGATCGGGAACACTGGTCGCGACGGTGAAGAAAGGGAACACTTGTTTTTTTTTCAGTAGCCTGTTTGCCAGTCCGTTAAATTTTTTTTTACATAAAACATAAATCATTTGTTTTAAATATTAAACTTTATGAACTATATTGACGCTCCAGAAACATAAACAATTTATGATAACAGAATTTTTATATGCAGAACACGAACTTTACCAGTTAAAGTGTAATATTATAATTATAGTGTTATAAAGTAAAAACAAGCATTCAATGGTAATTTGTTTGCAACATTTGATTCAAAATATGATCTCCGATCATTAAAACTTTCATATTTCCGAAATACCAACAGAGTCGATATTAAACTGTGTGTTTTTGTTTTTTCAGTCAGTAGGACTTAGTAAAGAATCTGAACACAGGCAAGATAGTCTAAAATAATGTATTTTATATTTACAAACTGGTGGATTATAAGATAAAATCGATACTGGTTGATTTGTTTTACATAAATTTATTTTGCTGCAGGCAGCAATAAATGTCGATGCGGTTCTAAGAATATTTACTTTAACAAACATAACAGATACATTCAATTTGATAATAATTAATTTATTTTTGATTCATATAAGCATGATTACGGGATATGACAGCAATCCATATTAACAAGAACTCAATAATAGAGACAGTCATAAAACGCCATCATTTCCTAAAAACAAAGTCATTTTAAAACTAATAATATTGGAGAATTTAAATGATTTTCCTTCTCTTGATGAAAAAGTCGGGGATTTGTTAAAAAAGTTTTAGTAGCTTCACCTCAGTTGTCTAGGCAATTGGTTGGGAAGATTTTGAATCTTTTCATTCTTGTAATGTATTAAAAATATTATTGATGTAAAATAAATACTTTTGGCACCCTGATTTCAAATAAAATAATACTGTCTCATGATGAATTAAAATCATAAAGCTTTCAAAAGCCTTTAATTTTCCCTAGGCTTTCGAATAAATATCTACAAGGAAGTTTCTAGTCTGAAATCTAAGCTTTCAAGTTGTCTTATGAAAACGTATGTTAATTTATTCGTAGGTGCTGAATTAAAACAGAACTAAAGATTCAAAAGACATATATTTTTGTAAATTTCACGGGTAACTAAATACAAAACATCCATAATTCAAATATGGTTCAGAGTGTAAAAAATGCAAAATAAATCGGGGGCAAACGATTTGTTTTAATAAGCATATTCCCAGCCAGTGGCCTAGTAGGTCATACTACTAGGACTTTTTTATTTTGCGCATTTTATTCCATTCGTCAGTCAGTGCTTGTCGTTCAAACGCACAACCTTTATACCATATTATCAGTAACCAGAATCTGATGCGTTACTGCCACGGCCACGAACACTTTTGTTACAGGGCTGTATAGTTTCACATTATGCTCAATGCGTAAAATCGGAGTATAGACTAACATATTGATGTTGTTTTGTTTTAAAAAATAACATGTGAAAAAAAATTGTATATGCCCGTGCCCATCATGCTTTAGATTACGCATTTGATGCTGACGTAAGAACAGCAATACAATTAGCCGTGGCATTATAACAGAATGGCACATTCAAATGGTTTTAAACATGCTGACATAACAATAAAACTGCGAAATTTTAAAACACATTTCGAGGGCATAGTGCGAAACTATTCTATCTGCATTTTAGAAAACTTTTCAGGAGAAGAAAATAACTGTTTTATTTTGTTAAAACAAAATAAAAATTAAAGTTATTCACAAATGTTTTTGATATTTAATGTTTACATATAGCCAGGTGTAAATTTTCTAAATATATTCAAAGAAAAAAGTTTTTTTGCTGAAAATGTCACATAGAATACTTTCACGCTGAAAAATGGGTCTACTGGACTATAAAACTTAGTGCGAAACTATTCTATGTGAAAAATAAAATTCATTCTTTTAACAATTCATTGAATTATCTTTTGTAAATCTGAGTTAGTAAATTATATTTCTGCAATAATTTGAAAATGGGTCACATAGAATAGTTTCGCATTGAAATTTTAAGTGGCATGTCTTTTTTTAGTGCAAAACTATTCTATGTAACACTGATGTGATGCGTTTACAGTATTTTTGACAAATTTTAACCATTAAAATGTGATTAGATGTTATCATGTTTGTTTTTTTAAATGAAAAGTTTTATAAAGATAAAGTAAATATGAAGCAATTTTTTATTAGCATTTGTTTCTTTATTTTCATAAAAATCTTTTGTTAATAATTAATTAATCCTAACATCAATTGTAAAATATGCTCAATACCAAAGATAGTAGACATGTTTATGTTTTTAGATCTTTCACATTTAAATAGAATGTTCAAGATCATTGGTGTGCGACTCATATTCTTGGTAATACTGTGTTGGATTGATACAAGCAAAATAAAGACTGGCCATGATCAAATTGAATGCCTTTATTTATTTAAAAATTAAGGGGGTAATTGAAAGTCATACACAGTATGTGTAAATAATCTGAACATTTTTTTTAAATCCAAAATAGCCTTGTGCTTATGAATATTGTGTCAGACAAGGAGGGTAAAATAATATACTTATCAGATTCAATAAATGACATTGTGTACAGCTGACTTTACATGGAATGGCTTAGAGGGAGACTTGGGAGAAATAGTCTCCCTAATGCCCCAAACTTCTCCCAAAGGAGAAGTTTTTCCCTATAATATTATATTTCATACAAAAAAGCTAAAAGCAAAGGTATCCCAATATTTGGAAAAACTACCTGTTCTGACAGCCCAAACCAATCCCTGGTATGCAGACAGTATAAGTCCCCTTCGGACAAAATCCCCTAGGTATATTTTAAAGAAAACGGACAAAATCCCCTACATGAAATAATCCCTACGGACAAAATCCCCTAGTGTAAATAATGCCCTACGGACAAAATCCCTAAATAGTAAAATTATAATTTTTTGATGAACGTTTTTTATAAAAAAAAACCCAGATTTACATTATAGAATAGCAGGAATTTTGTAGACATTTACAGGGGCACACAAAACTAAAATGAATTAAATCTTGTAGGACTCTGATGTGGTAAAAGGAGGAATTTATAAGTTGTTATTTGTCTGTGTTTCCTTTATTCATGTACTTGTCTTGTATAGATTTTACAATTTATAACGACATTCTGAACTTAAATAATTTAAATTTATTAATTTTACTTTATTTTAAATGTGTGTTTTGTTGTTAGTGATCTTGAAGGTGATCATTACATAATATATTTAACAACAACAACAATTTGCTATTTTATTTCAGAGTTAAATATTTAACAGGCTTAACAAAATATACAATGCACAATTTCAAACTGTAAATTAAAGCACATCACAGAGCCCATAATTATAAGGAATCCACCTATTATCAGAAAAGAGTTTATTATATTTTTTACATTAAGTTAATATACGAGGGATGTTCAATATATAATGAGACTGGCATCACATATTTTTATTCTGATGTGAAATATATCAAAATTTGGTATCAAAATTAATATTACCTATCCTTGATCAGATTACCTGCATTGGTAGAAAAATGTAATGCTACATAGAAATTATGATCATTCCAAACACCATAGTAACGCGTTATCTTCCCCGTACGTGCTGCATTATAAAGTTGTACATTATAAAATAAAGCAAGAACTTAATTTTGCATTTTCATAAAAATCCGCCAATAATGTGTACTTCTATAGCGACGTTTACTACGCGAACCACATCGATGACGTCGTGACATATTTGTTTCCCGGGGGCGATGATGCAAACATGACTTTCTCATAAATGCTGTAACTTTAAAACTGTTTTGTGGATTTTTAAATAATTTTTCTAATTTTTTTTCAGAAATGAATGAACTTTGCTTCAATGTAATTTATAGATGTATGCCCTATATCTTGGGGACAAAAAAATATTTCTTCTGTAAGCTCGATAAAAATAACATTATTTCTTCTGTAAGGGGGATAAAATACCTTATGTGAAGTTACTTATTGCAGAAAACTTCAAGTATTTGATTTTAAACAAATTTTCTGAGGGAAAGGCTCTTAAAGACTGTCTCTACTAAAGAAGAAAAAAAAAGCCCTGAGAAGATTTAAAAGGTTTAAGATTGCCCTGAAATTACAGGTCTTTAAAGGTTTTAAAGGTAACGCTAGGTTTGCTTGATGGATCAAACATTCCTCCAGAAACTTAAAAACATGTTGGCCATTTTCGATTACATGATTGAGAATGACGGTCAGACCTTTATAAGGGTGTATACATGTAAAGGTATTACTGTTTCTGAGGTGTATAAAGGTTATTTCCTGTTTGAGAAAATACTTTATTAAATTTTAAGGTTAAATTATCAGTTTTACAAACTTGCATTTAAGGTGTTTTCAACACTCACTTGGCATTTAGACTGTTATCTATTTTTACCCACTGTTATCTATTATTTATTATCTATTATTATTCACACGTGTTTAAATGAACACCTTTATTTCTATTTTTGACTTAATACAAATAACATTGTCAGGCCTGTTAGACCAAAAGTTATGTTGACTGAAGAAATTCATAGAGCTTTACACTTATCAATATGAATAAAGGAATGACGTTAACATTAGTTTCCAAACACTAAACAATATTTTTTTTTAAATGTATAAAATATATAGATCTTTTTCTTTTGTTCAACAGACAAAAAGTAGGAATAGTAGGAGGCTTTTGTAAAATAGTAGGATAGTAGGGAAAAGTAGGAGCAAGACTAACAAGTAGGAAAAACTAGGAAAAAGTAGGAAAAAGAATGACCGCTTGACAGCCTGCATTTTATAATTTAGTCAATAACGAAAAAAGGGAATTTTATCAAATAAACAATCACTAATATATTTTGCATACGACACATTTACAACTACTGAGAAGGCATATCATGAAAAGCTATTTTTAGAAACATTCACTCCACACAGTCAACACGCAGATAAATCGGTACCTACCGTCGCCCTCACAATTGACCCCCGTGAAGCCTTGAACACAATTACATGTGTAGGTATTTACACCATCTGTGCAGGATCCGCCATTTTTACAAGGATTCGTTATACAGTTGTTAACACCGCCTGAAAAAAAAGAATTATTATATTCTTTTTTAAAGGTATTGTTTGAAGTAATGCAATTAGTATTGATGTTATGCATTTTTCTCATTCAGTAAATAATAAAACAAGAAATTATATCAAATAAACAGTCGCTTATATATTTTTGCAACAGACATATTTCAGTGTGGGGAATCACATGACCAGAAATGGTACGAAACACGGAATCCAATATGGCCGAATTGTGATTTTTTCACCGTTTTTCAAAGGTTAGTAAAAATTACAGTATATATTTCACTCGTAGTATAGCGCAGTCTATGGGTATTTTAATGATCTTTCCAGCGTTGTATGTGCCTTGTCAACATTCCTTGTAGTCTTTGAGTTACCTTCGAGGTTTTGGCCGAACCGGAGAAAATTTTCTGGAAAAACGCAATGGTACGATACACGTTATCACTCTTTGTGCCCAAAAATCTATGTATATTGCAGGTTTTCATATTTGTTTTAATCTGCAACTGCTAGGTATGTATCATATAGTAACCATGCACAGTGATTGCTTATGCATTTTTAGCGAATTCCTACAAAAACTTGAAAAATATTGAAATGGTACGCAACAAGTACAATGATACGCAACACGTACTAACTATTGGTAGTCTGATACGCAACACGTGCATATCCTATCGACGGCGATTAACTTCAAGTGTGGGTCCTGTTAAGTGTATTGAACTATTTCAAACGTGGTTTTCAGTTCTCAACGGATTGTCCGGACGCGTTGCAATCATTAAATAAGAAGATTGCAGTCCAAAATAAAAAGGGAAAATCTTTTTTTCCCTTTTGAAATCAGTTTTGCTACAGAACGATTTTTCAAGGCAAACAGCTGTTTATATTCGACGTTTTGCTCTATAAATGCAGTGGATGTTGATCATTTCCGAAGAAATTTCTGCTGAAAATCTCTTAAAGGTCCAAAATAATGAATATAGTAACAGTGGAAATTAATAATAACCCTTGACTCTATATAATTTCACTCTCATAGCAGTAATATCTGTTCAACTTGCAATATCATTATATTTCTAGCAGAAATTTCTGCTGGAAATTTTACCGAAACAACTGTGGTGGAAAAAATGCTTTGAACTTTCCAGCAGAAATTTCAGCCAGAAAATTTATCGAAATACAAGCTGGTGCAAAAAAGTTTATTGCATTTCCAGCAGAAATTTCTGCCAGAAAATTTATCGAAATACAAGCTGGTGCAAAAAGTTTATTCCACTTTCCAGCAGAAATTTCAGCTGTAACCTTCACCGAAATGTGCAGAACAATTTTTCAGCAAACAATTCAATTTAAAATATAAAAATAATATAAATTATGGAACAACGTCGTAAGATCATTAAAAGTTGAATAATTTTGGTCGTTCAAACATAAATTATGAGCACGACACTGTATTTGTATAGCTTTACGTTCAATAATTGTCGATATGAAGACTCAATTAACGTCTAACATAAACATACAGCAAAAGTTTGTGTTTAGTCATGAAACAGATAGGTTGAAAAAAAGTTATTGCATAACTTAGCAAGCATATTTGAAAACATCTTGGTAAAAATTGTAGGTGCAACCATATCATTCACGGACATGAATTAAAATATGACGCTTATTGCTTCTTTGTTAGTAAAAGTATCAAATAATTAAAAAAGCACAGTAAAATATATAAATATAAGAAATCTAAATCGTTTATCTAATTTTAATAAAGACAAAAACGTAAATTTAATGGTTCATTAATTTGAAGAACTACAAGAATACAAGTCTGTAAAATATACGTTTGTATGATCATACTTGTTTACTTAAAATATATTTCCATAAATAAAGATTATGCTTATAAAACTTCTTTTAGTCGACTTAAAGCCATGCGTTTTACAGAATCATTTCATTCCTATACTATAATATTCCCAAATGAAATTTAAAAAAGGCAACGATTCACACATTTGTCGGAATGATCCATAGATGTTTGAAAAGAATCTTCCAAAAACGAATCACAAATAATTACAGAACTTTACTACTGTAGCATTTAAGTGTATTGGTCATCAATATCGTCTACAACAGGTGACTCATTATGGTTTCTATGTATGTACACAAGATTTTATACACTTTCTACACCATAATAAATGAGATAAATACAGAACAAAATATGAAATTAGTATTTTCTCAATATGATGTTCATGAAACTAGTCCTAATTAGTAAATAATTCAGGGTCATACAATATTTATAAGCATAACATATTTTGCACAAACACATTATGCGAGAATCAAACTAACTTTTAAGCATTACCAACCCAGCTTCTTTATACCCTCAGTTATTACATTTCTTCAATAAGACATATGCAGTTATATTCATTTTTCCATTCGTTCTTCCATTTAAGAAAATTGCTTTAGTTCTTGTAATATTATGTCAAGTATCTATCTCACCAGTCGACGATGACGGTTCTTAAACAGGTATATCTTCAATTTTCTTTCCAAAACTTCTATATTTAATTTATGTAACGATGGTAAAATAATATTAGGGTTTAAGGTTCTAAATTGCTCCTTGTACACTGTAATCGTTTTCAATGTCTGTCGTAAGTTCCTTTTGCATTATAAAATAATTCGTTTATTGTCTGTTTCTTTTCTGTCCTTTTGACCTCTGAGTTGTTTTGCTGATGGTATTCGTGAACGTTAACAAGTACATTGTACCAGCGTCACCTCTCCGTAGAATATCTACCGTTTTAATAAACCCAGAATCTCTACATCCTGGTGGGTATGCCCGACATATTGAAGTGAACCTGAAAAAAAAGACAGTTAATCATTTAACTTGCTGCAATTTGTTATCTTTATAATATTTGAGGAAATAAAGAACAAATACTATCAAAACGGTTAGCCAAGACCGCATGAAAAATATACTTAAAATCTGACTGGCAATATTGAATAAATGCTGTTTTTATTTACATAATAATATTATCCTACCGTGCTTACCATGCTCATTAATAAGAGTAGTGCCAATAAACAGACACCATTTCGACTAATTTAATTGGTGTGTTACACGTGGCGAAATTAGTGTGCGTCATTAGCCAGAAAACTACAAATCACAACATAACATTTTGTTTCTCTTTATAACTTTTTTCTTCAAAGCATTATTTGTATGAGAACGATTTACATTTGTTCTGTATCAAAGTGGATTCATTTTGATATTCATCAAACATTCATCATGATTCATTTGGAGCAATTTTTATAACATTTAATAACGGTGAAGACTAGAGTTGATAAAGGTGATTTGTTGCGGACGAGGAACACACGGGGAGGTAAACCTATAGTCCCCTCCGATGCAGATTACGA
This sequence comes from Corbicula japonica, assembly GCA_038501625.1. NCBI lineage: Eukaryota > Metazoa > Mollusca > Bivalvia > Venerida > Cyrenidae > Corbicula > Corbicula japonica. Next base: position 20,301 of record JAZAYU010000184.1, on the reverse strand, counting down.
AAAGAGATTCCAGAACATAAACTAATGGCATGAATCAAGAAACAATTTATAAAACATCGTTTAATGTACGGGGTAAGCGCAAGTCATTTAGAAATTACTGTTTTTACTTCGTTACTATTGTTAACATTTCATCAAAATGAGATTTACATCAATACTATCATAATTATTTACCATATAGGCTTGCTGTTCTTCTGTCCGCAGTTGTAGATGACACAGTAAGCCGAGTGTTCTTTTCATTTAATATGATACATATGGTAATAATTGTAAAAAAACAAAAACATTAAAAGCTATATAAATACCTTGATTCACGACTCATGATGACATGAACTGATGTTGGTTCACCTTTCCCTTTTCTCATCTTGTTTTATATTACTGTCACTCCATTCTGCAAACCCCTAAATGTTTTTTTACAACATAAAACTAATTAAAACAGATGTTTATTAGTTGAAAGTAATTCGTGTATCTTAACCTAGCGGGTTTTTTTCTGACCAAGTACTGCATGGTAGTATAAATTGCTTTTATCAGTTTATCTTTATACTCTTATCAAACTAAATATAATGACGTGTAGGGAATCTGTGTCTTTTGTTTGTGGCCGCTCGTGGTTTGCTTATTTCACTACTTTAATCTTTCGTAATAAAGTTTCAGCTGTGATTTACGTTAACATTTGTATGTAAAAAATATGTTTTGTCTAGAGCCGAGTAACACATTTCGTATGACACTGAATTATTTGTTTTGGAGTTCATGTATACTGGAGTATCATTTTATTTCGCGTGGGCTTAATAGTCGCTTTGAATGTGCACACAATCAAATACCAGCGAATATTAACCACATGATTTCTTATATGCTGGATGTGGCCATTCCTGATATGCATATTTCATTTTTATACTATGTGGATAATACTACTGAGCGAATCTAGTTTATTTCAGCGTAAAGTTTTCGTTGGCGTCGAAAATTAAGCACCGTGAAATAACATAATACCACAATTTATAATATGCATTTCTATAATATAAACATAAAAGATGATATATATTATTCACATATTACTGAGAATTTTTAACTGATTTTCAGTTTTTTCTCTCTTTTTCTTTATGTTTTTAATCATCAAATCAATTATTTTTGTCATTTTGGGCTTTTTTTTATATCAGATGTTTATCCTTTTTATTATCACAACATACAATACAAACGACTTGATATTAAGGTTCAAGCAAACACGATAAAATCCTTAATATTTAGTTTGTCTAAGTCTAATGAGGGTGCTATTCAACTATTAGTCAATGGGTTATTCTTCTTTCGATATTCTTGTTTTTAAGGAAAAATTTTACGGTTCAAGAGTTCATCAAAATTAACCATTATAAACTCCAGACAAGTTCATCATGGTTACATGCAAATATGTTCTTTCTATATTCAAAAATGTATCTTTGTCAATTTGATATTAACACGATTTAGCAGTTTTTAAAAATAATAAATAATGTTAGAAAGTACAATATGGAGGTTTTCATGAAATTGTTTGTTTCTGCTTTGAAAAAAAAAATAAATTGCACCTAATTCGCATAAATTCGGATTTAAAAAGAGTATGGTATATTCTATGAATAACTTGTTTAGCTTACTACTAAAATGTTAATTGAAATGATAAATATGACTTAGGTAAAACAATTTGATATTCTTTCGAACTGTGGAGAAATAAGACATTATTTGCTTACCTGTCTCGGAATCGATGCTATCATTTTTTATCCATAATAAAAATTACAAAAGACCGCAAAACAAGAAACGTTTCGTTCTAATGAGCGCAACATTATCACCCTTCACTAAACTAATTGAACGAATAATATGCCAATCGGCCTCATGCAAAATGCCTAGACTGGCTCCCGTTCCTATGTTCTGTTATAATTTGTATTCCCCTGCCATCCAGTTATATACTAAGGCACATCAATTTTTCTGATTTTAACTTTGCTTAGCTCTCAGAACATAGATTGTTCGACAGAGATAAGAAAATGAAACTGAGAACTGTAATAAAGATATATGTAAAACTATTATTAAAAGTAAATAAAATTAGAACCATCTAGCTGACCGCTAGGGTAACCCATTTCTTATCCTGGATTTTATCTGCTGACTGATCAGTACATTCCATGATAGTTCACCTCACCACAGGAATCATAAATTTGCACAACTGATATCGCGAATCGAATTAGAAATTTGTGTACCGGTCGATTGAACATGTTACAGGTTGAAAGTAATTACTAACAGAAATCAATCATATATAATTTTTATTTATTTGATTTTACCAACAAATATGTTACATAAACAGTAATCTCAACAGGTATAATAGACTAAAATGAAATTTAAGCACTGCTTGCAATTTCCAGATTTTGGAATTTCAATAGTGTGTGTCTATTGGTATATTGCCTCATAAAGAAGATTCGAAGTTATCGAGCGCTTGTTGAAAAAATAGAACTGTAAAATGTTTCATGGTATTGCATTACACGATTTTTTCAGCATAACTGTTATCATCATGTTCTCTTTCAATAAATTGCATTTACTTTTTAAATTTGAATCTATACACTACTCTTTAACTATTATCACATCGCTTTGCACAGTCAACATAAAACAAATTATTTTATCAAGAATTTTATTGTAAAATATCTTCAATTTGCATTTGAAGCACTGGTGAACTTCCATTTGGTTATCATAAATTTAGCTTATGGGATCACTTGAAAGATATCTGAAGATTACGGCCCAGCGGCCTAGCGGCGTGAAGTTGGCAGCTTAGCGGCTTTAATTTGACGGCCTAGCGGGCTGAACTCAGCGGCCTAGCGGCCTCTTGTCCAGTTTGGCAGGCCGCAAGAGTACCAACTTCGCGCTGTAATGCCTACAGGCTGCAAGACCGCTAACTTCACGCCGCTAGGTCGATTGGCTGCTAGGCCTCCAAATTACGCCGCTTTTTCGCCAATCATCAAGGCCGCCAACTTCACGACGCTATGTAGACTAGTCCGCTAGGCCGACAACTTCACGCCAACTTCACGCCACAATGCCGCAACTGTATGCCGCTAGGCCGCTAATTTCACGCCGCTATTTCAAATTCATTTTTCATTACGAAAAATTATTTTAATAACCAACAAAAATCGTTTCGAACTTCAGATGTATTAATTATCAATTTGTCATACTTGACTAAAGATCACTGAAGAATATAATATAATAATCACATAATTTTCGCGTTTTCTGCACTAAAACAAGAACAGAGGCTTTAAAATAATAATTTAAATATTATATTTTGTTTAGAAGCCTCGGCGAATTAAACAGAAATTCATATACCGCCCTTAGAGCATTTTTAGTATATGACACATCTCTGTTACACCTTTTTACCTATACATTTGAATGTTTAGTTTGCTAGTCGTGAGTTATTTCTTTGATCGAGTTTGTCAAAAATGTATACGTTCATGAAGCTACATTAATAAATGCAAGTTGGCCTGCTTGCAATCTAATACTCTGGTGGGATTGAATGTTTCCCAGAGACCAGAGAAATTTATGGTCATTTAACTGTTATCGCCGATCGCCGGGACTGATAAGCTGAACTTTCCCTTGATGCTTGATGTGAAACATGTTTGCACCTCTACAGGTTTCGGCCATTACCTTCCTCAAGTGTGAGGGATGTTATCTGAAGCTGCACCGCTATTCTCTCTGGGTGAGATGTTATTATAACTCCACTGACCTGATCTTATCAAGAGTTTAGGAGCTTTCAATGTCCAGCAAATTGTTAATCATGATTTGTGGTGCTCTGTTGTAAGAGAACTGCAGATCTTGAATTTATAAAATGTGTATGAGCCATTGGGTAAGGTATTTTAACTAATTCGAAGTACACTTTGTAAATCTGTTTAATAACAGAGAAATAATAATTGGCACAGTCATGTACAATTAATTTCTTGGTTCTTCTGCTCTTACTATGTTGATTAAATATAAGAATAGCCTTTACATTTTGCTAGGCTTAAAGGAGTATATTACAATAGTTTACGCGCATAGTTCTGCGCAAGTGCTAGTTTCACGAAATGTATTTTTCTCAATGACCGGTGTTAGTTGAGTAATGTTAGTACTTCGACTGTTGCGTAAAATCAATCGATTAAATATTTCAAATTATTTCTCACAAAGTTATCGTCCGTGAGAATGGCCTCAAGCGAGAAAAACAAGAAGGGCAGGTTCGTTAGTGATGGAAATCACCAAGCTGTGAAGAAACGCAAATTATTTGGTTCAATAATTTGCCCTGACAATGATTCAAGTGTTTCGGATAATTTGACGTCCGAAGTAGATAATGTTACTTTCATGTGAAAATGACTGATGTTAGTTTTGATACTCTTGAATTTTTAACCAAACAGAAAATACATTCATGTCAAATGGCAAAGAAAATTGCAGCATCCGGTTCGAATTTGAGTCATATAAAACTTGCTGTCTCTCGTGGTGGGTTAGATGGATTGTCTCAGCTGTTTGGTGAGAAACGACACAGGCAAACCTGGAGTAACATCTCTTAAATCTGTTGTTCAGAAATTGTATAATTACTTAATGGATCATAAGATTTAGGGATTGTTACATGATTTTCATTCATTATCAGTGTTAGGTGTTTTTCGATATGTATGGAAACTTTGGCAACACTCAGGGCTGCAGTTGTGGGAATTTTATGAAAGAAATGTGGTAACTGTAATGTAATTCTTGATAAAGAAATAGTTATTTCTTTCAAAATATGAAATTAGTTTTGATGAGCATGTTATAAATCTATTTATACATGTTATGATGGATATTTTTAGAACTGAATTAAAATTAGAGATATTTTTTACTTATATGACCAACTTTGAATGAATATAGTAAAAAAATAAGCCTGGATGCCCCTGTTTTTTATGTTTTTGTTTTGTTTAGAAATATATACTGTGTCATTTTATGGAGTTTAAAAAAAATCTGTCCGTTACAAAAAAAGATATATAGATTTTTTTCCAGTCAGGGACTGAATTGTCTCCCTTTTTTGTTGGATATTTTGGTCATTTTTAAAGTTTTTTCTTCAAATATACAAAAAAATCTCACATAATTCCACCCAAAACCATACATACACATAATTCCAAACAAAAAAAATGCATAGATATAAGGTGTTGATTAGGAATTCCAGATGTAACAATCATTTAAAAAATATATGTGCGTTTTCTCAAAATCCCTTCAAAATGGCCGTATAGAGGGGTCTAATAATGAGCGATTACTCAAAAACAAGCCTGGAAAGCTATATTTTTCTTTATATCATTTTGTTTGTGAAGGAATTCTCTTTAATTGTGCAAAGTTTTAAAAAATTCTGTCCGTTAGAACTTATTGTCATATACTCCTTTAAATTACCAGTACAACTTTACCATTTATAATCATGGTTATTTACATGATAACAAGTTCCCCAGTTCGTACTTATTTATCTTCAAATAATAACAAGTTATAATAAACAAGAAGGCATTTATAACATAACCATGTTAATTATCTCATAAATCATCAGAATGCGTTTAAGCTTCAATACGTGTGTATCATTTCCATTTGCTTTGGCTTAATTTTCGCGTATTTCGCGCTCCGGCCACTGCGTGAATTTTAAACTAAGTTTAAATTTATCATATATTATTGTTTCTGGTACGTATCCTAAACACGCTGAGGACTTACACTTTGTAATTAGTTGTCCATATCATTATTTGATAAACGTTTGAGGTATTAGATAATTATATTAATAAAGGAAATGAAATTAATTATTACTGTCGAATTTCATTTGGAATATTTTGAATGTTACTGCAAAACTCGGACGACATTTAAGTGTGAGCAATTAAGATGGGCCAAGTTTAACCAAATAGTATCGTTTTTTTTAGTAATTTTTAACGATTAGTTAGAGGATAAAACGGGTATGCAAACAAGGATTTGCGCGAATTTACGTGCGCGCAAAACAGTCTTTTTAAGCGATTGCACGAAATTTCGTGCCAGCAAAATTAAATGATACCACAATATGACAAGAAAGCAAAAATGACAAACATAATATAAATCATAACACAAACCAATGTTCATCTAACTGAAATGATATATACATGTATACTAGTTATAACTTTAACAACAACATAATCGTTGTGAAGTGAACTCTGGTTTTCTGTAGCAGCAATCGAAAACTAGTTTACAATCTGATCGTTACAGATTAAACAATCAAAAGTGAAAAAAAACATGTACAACATTAATATACAATAAAATACTGTGAGAATGACTGTGCAGTCTTACAATATTACTGTGCATGTTCTATTTTCATCTATATACAGTCAACACTATTTAATCATTCAAGGAAATGCTTTCCCATTGATATAGTGATAATTGTGGCATATAACAGATGAGATGACATTACGTCACCTCAATACAATAACAGTATAACTAGCATTGAAATATGAAGGAGTCATACCATTAATGCACAAAGGCAAATTTAATTTTTAATTTAGTATTTAGATTTGGGAGTGGATGTGAGAGGTCTTTTTCTTCGCGCACAACCTTGAGGAGTGGACTCTGGTAACCTTTTATTTTTTAAAGAATTAAAAAGAATTAAATGTTTTAACAACATTTTATAGGCTCTAGTAATTCATTCAATACAAGAAATTGTGAACTTCAAATGCAGACCTCAGAAAAATAATGGCTAAGTAATTCTACAAATTAATGTAGAAATGGGCTTATCAGTAACCATTATCATAAACATTGGTCAACAGCACACTTCAATGAGAGATTTATTAGCCTCCTAATTAGCCCCATGCTGATAGTGAAAAACTGTCAGAATATTTCTGTGAAGCACAAAACTGGTAGAGTCTTTGTGTATAAAGCCGTGATTTGCCAAGTTGTCATCTTCACGCAGCTTTAGATCATGGAATATTTAACATGTGTCTGTCATATGTTATCTTATCACCACTTGGCTTGTATAAACAGTTTAATATTATGTCCCAGGCATTTTGCATTTGGGAACATTTTCGATTTTAACTTTAGTTGAAGTAAAGTTTTGTTTCGATACTTTAATATTCACTGAAAAAAAAAGATTTCATAATATCATTTTATTATTTTAACAATTATTATTTATGCAACAATATGGTGTAAACTAAATTTTAAAAAATGAAAAATTAAGACAGGTGTTAATGTTCACAACGGTTGCTCGGGGAGACTTTACGGCCGCCACACTGTACTGTGAAGTGTAATTAAAATAAAGCCTGCTTCAGATAAGCAATCAAAACCGCAGGGTGCGTCGCCTCGTAACTCTAAGCACGTTACCTACTAAGCTAGCTCGGATTTCCGAAAGGCTGCACGAATTACCCTGATAAACGTGTTTCTTGTCAAAATATAGTTTTAAGTGTAATCGGAGTAGTTGCACACACTGGGCCCACAAAACATATTGTAAGCTCAAAGACCAGCGTCTTCAAATTCAAATATTATTCAATTTAGCGCTGATTGTATATTAAGAGGTACCATATTATTGATCAACTGTAAAAGTTTTTACCAACAGTGATGGAATGGAAAACAACAGATTCAACATTCGGAATATGTTTTAAATCTAGATCTTCATCTTTTTATTTGATATGGCATATATTTGACAATCTATCCTATATGGTTCGTTTAGCAAAATAAAGTTGTTTTAAGTTAGCATCATGTTTCCGATACACTATTTGATAATCACACTTATTTAATAACTTTCGCAGAACACTTCAGCTAAATTGATCTGTAATGGGCTTACAAAAGACAATTAAAAACAATTAGCACTGAATCCAAAATAATACCAAAATAAAATATTAGCGCAATTTCAATAACATTGATAAATTTATATTATTTATGTAACTAAAATTTCGGAAAAGACCAGGGGTCCTAATTTTACTCTGACTTCATTATTATTTCAATAAAATTCAAAGATAGTAATTAAGCAAGTAAGTAAGTAAGTAAATTCTGTATTATAGAGGGTGACATATTTAGCAATAAACTAATCTTCCATATGACCCTCCTTACAGGTAAAAACATACAAAGATTAAGATAAACACGATGATCATAAATAAAACAACATCACAAAACACAATATGATATTATAATAAGAATGAAACTGCAAATAATATATCTGTGGTAATGTTTAGGTTTTTTGCATTTAAAGGGTAGGTGCATGCGTGTGCGCGCGTCTGTGTGTGAGCGTGTGCGTGTGTGAGCGTGGGTGTGGGTGCGCGAGTATGTGTGCGAGGCCTATGTGAGTAAGTCTGCGCAAGAAAGAACTGAATATTTAAGAAATTTGAGTACATAAATCAATATAATACACAATGCATTTTATATGCATGCCTTAACACATTTGCTGTTTCATTGAGGCAATATTATACATTTTCCTTATCTTAAACAACAATGAATCATCCAGTCCACCTCAGATACAAAGTTTTAAAGGTGTCTACAGTAGAACAATCTTTAATTTCTTTAGGAATGCTGTTCCATAAACAACTGCCTGAATACAGTAAACTATTTTTTATATAATAAAGTGTGGCATTGGAAAAGATTTTTGCAGTTACTCATTATTTACACCAGTTAACGGTTCAATTCTGATCCATACCAAACGACGGCACGCAACGGCGGCGAACATGGAACACATAATGCCGTATTTTCAGATAAACACAACTCCATGATCAGCGGCGTATGGTCCAGAGATAAAAGAATGGGGTTGCCTTAACAAGAAAACAATGGGCGGAACTGAAAAAGAATAAAATTTTGACAGGGAATATGCGAAAATAAAAACTGCATATCACAGAGAAAGCCAAATGCAAAACCAGGAAGTATATCATAAGGGTGATTGAACAGTATCCAAATCTCTTTATTGGCTAGTATATTGAAAACACCTATCTTACAACTGATAAAATCATTATTAAAAGGGTAATTTAAGATGCACTATAAGCATACATAAGTATCGTGGCCATCGATTTCCAAAGGACATAACTGCGCTGATTTAATGCACGGGGAGAAATTTTACAGCTGCCTCACGGCACAAAACGTTTCTGTGTTATTGGAATAAATGGAAAAAGAAATTTAAAAGCCACCGACCTAGACAAAAATGAATATATTGTTTGGTTTGATTGAGCCTGTTTACGGTTCATGGATAAGTATACAAGCGATTGCAATTGTCAGAAGTGACTGGTATTGAATATATGCTGCGTTTTTTCTTTTGAAGATAAATTGAGTTTTTGATTGACAAATTTAAATGAATGCCATTAAAGATTACAATGAGATGCATAACCTGAAACGTAACTTAATAACTCAATAGTATCAGTTACACATTTTAAAACAATGTATTGCAAATAATCGCCGATACCCAAGGCGTCAAGGTTTTTCTATAATCTGTTGTTAATTGAGGAAATAAAAAATAATTAAAGAAATCAAATTGCATACTATGGAATTCATATCCATATACATTTGATCTCTTTGCTTATCATTCTTAAGCAACAAATGAAATATGTCAGTGACTTTTGTTTAAGATTTTATTAATGATTTGTGTAATTTTAAAAACATAGAGACGCGATCGATTTTTTTTAATATACTGAGTGCCAATGAAAACGCAAAACTTGATTTTTGGGTTATTTTTGATGTGCGTAGAAGTTTAATAAATTGGCAAATGTAGATGTGTTTTAAATCAATAAGTAACCAGTCGATGCATTAATGGTCAACTGATTTTTAAACTTTCTCTCCTACAGTAACCCCGTACAAACACAATAAATGTTTGTTTCGGCATGTAAACATGCATGAATAACCTCAAAACAAGTCAATTTGTTAACCTCAACTTACGGCCACACAAATCCCAAAATCCCATAATCAGTTTTCAAGTTTTTACTTCACACAAATGGGATAATGGCAAGCGTTTTAGACAACGGGCATATGAGGTTTTGGGCATGATCCAAGGAGGCATGTCTCGACATGAAATCGCTCGACAGATGCATTGTTCACTGTCGACAATTACCCTTGGCGGAACGACTACTTTTTGATTTTAAAACACATCTTCCTTTAGAAATTTTTGAAACTTTTACACACATCAAAAATATTCCAAAAAAATAAAAGAGATGCGTTTTTCTATTGGTACTCGGTATACTTCTTTACTTCCTGCCGTGGTGTTCTTCAGATCAAACCTTAGTTGCATTGTTCACAGTTCCGTCATGTGCTCCTAGCCACTTCCTATTGACTGTGTCATTAGCTATTTATGTTGAATTGTTTGTGTGTATGTCTTTTTCTATGAAAAATTGTCGAATTGTGTAATTGGACTGCAACTAATTCCAGTGTCATCCTGAACATGTATGAGACCCAGACGGTAAATGAGATTATAAAACCTCGTTAAAAGCACAATTTGAAAAATGCTTTACCACTGATCGATGCAAGGCTCTTCCTGTTTAAATTTTGTATAGTCGTATGTTTTATAAGGAGATAATTTTTCTTATTTTAGATATATCTTAACCACTTGATTTTTTTCCTCGAATTTAGATTAACCTCTTTTTAAATTATCACACAGAAAGCGGGAAAAGAAAGTGAAGATATCGTTAAGTAAAAGCTTTTAAAGATTGGATATGACAAGAAAAGTGAAATGATAAAAATGCAAAACATACTGAACATACTAAAACTCAAAACATTAAAATTGTCAATGTAGATCGTTTTGCCGGTATAAAGCTTGCATGTTTTGACGCTAGTACAGGTTCGTACAAGTGATTTAATCAAATAGCTGACAAACAATATTGCTATTTTCTATAAAAGCTATAAACATGTTGACATCATAAATATCCGTCGAACTTTGTGCACATTACATAGAGAAGATCTATCTAAGGAGTCAATGCAGTGAAGCAGTCTAACAATCCGGGATTTGCGATCCCGCATTTTATCAGTGATTATATTTTCATGGTTTTAACCTTCGTATTAAGTTACTGTCTAAGACTTTAAAGAAATGATTTAATAAATTTTTGTAATAATGAAATAATTACGAATCTCTCAGGATATGTTATCCGAATAAAAGATATAACAGGCGGTGGCGGTGAGCTATGTTTACAGAAAGACGAAAGCGAGTCTTTAAGTGTGTGTGTATGTGTGTGTGCGTGCCTGCGTGCGTGTATGTGCGCGCGCGTGTGTGTGTGGTTATTAATTCGTGTAATGCATAAGATACTAGAAAAAATTGCCAAAGCTACATAATGATTTGTTTCTTTGATATTCTGAGTGATGGAATTTACAAACACGTATTTTAACCAACGTCCCAGGAATGCATACATGTGATCGCAAGAGAATAACAAATAGGATGTTAGTTTCTCCAAAATCTTAAATTTCTTCTTTCAAACTGGACATTTTACGGATAATAAATAAAGCAAATCCTTTTTTTGTGTATTAGTGTAGTATACAAAAAAACATCATTTTTACATGTAAGATACTCCAATGAAAAAGAATAATTTTACAACATGTATGCAATGTCATATTGGGAAACCAAGAATTCATGTTAAAAAGCTTCCAATTTCTTGAATGCTAACTTACCAAATTACTGGATTATTTTATTTTATGATTAATTGAAATTGATGATTTTTAATTTACTTGCATTTTAAAATTTCATCGTTGAGACGGAGAGAGCGGACGTTAATGTTGTATAAAAGTTATTTGTTGTCACTTCTGCTACGGCCGTAGTCTCAGATCAGTCAATGCTTCTAGACATTCTGATAAGGGTCTACACCGATAGTAATACTGCAAAACAATACATTGCCTCAGATAAAAAACTGGGTCGGATTGAACTTATGGCAAATCAAATGGGATAAGAATTAAATTGGTCAAATTATGACCTTTACATATTATGTTTACCTGTCATTGTATGTATGGCATTGTCGGTAATTAAAACAACGTGTGATAAATATTGACTAGTTCTAAGCGTTTTTATAATATTCGCTTTTACAAAACTGATTGATTTTCTCCATTTCTTAATCCATCATATTTCTGAACCTGAAGGTGCTAAAGATTTCTAGATTACATGGTTTATCAGATACAGGCAATTTGATCTCTATTAACGTAAACAAATTTGATAGAGCAATGTGAGTTACGCCACAATGAACTTTGTGTGACCCCAATGCAGCTTGTATTCGTGATACACTGAAATCAATTTCCACAAATCCCTTTGTTCTTGGAGCTAAGCGAAGTTCAAAACAGAACAAATGACGAGTTTACATACCGGAGCCTGTCTAGTGCTCACGAACTGTCATGAAAGATTGTTTGCTAAAAGTTTTCTAACTGTATGAGGATGTTGTTATGCAGAAAAAGAAGATGAACTGTAACTGTAAGTAAATCTTGTTGTTAATGCAGATTGATTATCAGTAAAAATTTATTGTATGATCTTATTTACGTTTTCTCGTCACATTTGATTTTACATCTTATATGCTAACCTTATAAAAATCGACATACATTCAAAAACACTATTTAAGCATTTAACCTGATTGGATTTTTATATTGATCACGAACTTCCTAAAAAATACTCAGAATGTAAGAATTGGGATTATAGTATACTAGTCTTCACGCCTATACAGTCTGATTAGGGTTTACATGGTTAGCCATTCATTCAGAAAAACATTTTATTGTGTCTAGTAAACGCTCTAGATACATTTGTATTGCTCAGACCATGTTAATGTGCAATTTTAGCAGGATTTACGTTTATTACAGAGAATTCTAGCTTGGTTTATCATGCTTTGTCACCTAAATGTAGCCACATGTTATGATAGTTTAGGTACATACAACATACTGGGAAAATTCTGTCTGGCAGTGAAATTAAAGACATCAGAAATGTGAGTTTAATACGGGTCAGGTATTTTATTTAACCTGATGGTAAATGCTATGTTCTTCGAAGAATTGCGGATATATTATTTTTAGCATGATCGGATATATTTGATGTTTCTGATTCCTTACAAACAATATTTTCGGTGAGATGATCTTTGAAAAATAGTTTGTATATGATTAAAGCGCTAAGGTGGATTAAATCCTGCAATCAGTACACTATAATGAAAATGCTGTCGTTATATATACTATTCGTTATATGAACGTGTTTGTAATTAAGAAGGCTATGAAAAATTTACTTCCTTTTTTTGCCTTATCGAAAACTAAGGAATATGATATAGTTTATCGTTTTATTCAGAGTCATCGTTATCATCGAAACCTTAGTCCGGCGGTCATTTATCTGACATTAAAATTAAAGTTCACTTAATTCTTAATAAGAAATTGTTCTGCAATAGACTGGACAATTCCAGTTACTGTCAAATCATTTTATTTCGCGCGGGTTTAATTTTCGCTTATTTCGCTCTACGGCACGAGCGCGAAATTCAACACCAGCAAAAAACCAGGGTTTCTTTATAGGAAAACACAGTTGCGCAAATTCATTTCCCCGCGAATATGTTATTTACGGGTTTTGCGCGAAAATTCGTGCCCGCGAAATTAAATGATTCTACAGTATCACGTATACTGTCATTTAATTTCTTCTTATTAATCACGCAAAATTGCAATAATATTCAAACACTTGAATTGCAAAATCAAATTCGGTGATGCTTTCAGAAACAGTCCTGTCTTTATTACCTAGCCTGTGAGAATATTCCAGTTAATTGTTGTTGGAAAATTGTAGGATTAATGATAATCATATCACCCACGTGCGAACACTTTACCTGCACCCAGTCTGCTGGATTTTATCACAAGCATCATCCGCGTAATTATCAATCCATGATATGTTATTTTAGCTCCTCTTTCCAAATGGTATAAGAAATGAAAGAACGTTTTCTTTCATTTTAAGACTTGCATTACAAGAGATAACACATATGATTTTAATGTCATAAAAATTCACAGGTCAATACAATTCACATTCGGCAGATTTTATAAAAAATTATTTAAAGCGGATATCATGTTTCGGTCAACAATATTACAAATAAAAACATCTTGAATAAAGTATTTGTTTACAAAATGTTCGACACCTAATAGATATAAAAGCTAAGAATTTAGTCATAATAACTTGTAATTTCATAGGAAAAATGCATCATATAAGATGTACATCAAAACATTTAATTTCTGTGCCTTCCTTTAGAACATTCTTATATAAAAAGTTAACAACGTCGCTCAAGGGGTTGGTACACTAAGGTCGGGACTTTTTAATCTGGACTAAATATCGACAAAAATAAGAAACAATCATACTATCACTTAAATTTTGCTTATAATTAGGGAATACATGTATATATTATCTTAAATATATGTATCTTAGTGGTGCAAAACAAGCTTGTACAATTAATTGGCAGTATAAAGTTTGATCAAAGAAGTCATTTTCGGCCAGGATTATAATACAAATTTATATCGCGCATACTTGTAATTTATATCCATATGGGAAACGTGACTAGAACAGATATTGTACGTTCGTCATTATGTGGTCAGTTACATGTATTACAGTCGCGAGTCTCTTATCACGTCATCAATCTCTAAACGACGATGGAGCTTGGATAATACGTGAGAAAGGTCCTGTAGACGAAAAATGTAAAACAATAAGTAAGGAGTCGACATATACATGTACTCATTTTAATGCATTTTTGTATCTCCTATTATATATTATTGCAAAGCCCGTACACCCTTGAACGATTTGCCTAATGAGCCTTTACAAATAATATTCGCTAAAATATTAGTGTTTACTTTACCACACTGAAAGATAGACAATATTAGAATTAATAAGATAATAAACAAAATAATAATAACATATTTTGGATTAAAACTTTGCAACATTATTCAGATGAAAATACTTTGTCTTTGGTAAATTAGAACGCAAATTATAATAAGGCAAATAGTGTAGGCTATTCGAATTAGTTCTACACTGTTATATGAATAGGAGTATGCTTATCGGCATCATTAATTGGTCTGAATGTAATACAGTCTTAAATCTCTCACTCCTCAGGGGAAGATTACATTAAATGACCAACAAATCGCATGCTTAGAATTGATGAAGGTATTTGTTATCATTCCAAGGTAACGTAGTTCAGCAGTTATGTACTTTACACAGTTATTCCGACTTATTTTTACTATCAGCATGAGACCAATTAGGGGGCTCAACACTTCTCGCTGAAGTATGGCTTTTTACCGATGTTAATGATAATTTTACTTATCAGTCCATTACTACAGTAATTTGCAGAATTACTGTTTTTCTGCGATAACATTTTGAAGTAAACAATTTCATGTATTGAAAATCGATTATGACAGTCTCTAAAATGTTATTATAACATATAATTATGTTTAATTCTTGGTTATGCTGGTGTGATTTTGTTTGTTCTTGTTTATTATAACTTGTTATTGTATGAAGATAAATAGGTAACAGTAAGCGCCAGGAAAGTTTTGATGTAAAACCGTTAAAGATTGTTATGCTTTACTGGTAATTTAAGCTGTGCAAAAAGTTATTATTCAACTTATTCAGTTTAATCAACATAGAAGATCAGAAGGACCTAGAAATTAAATGTACATATACCAGTTATTATGTTACGGTTATAATACAGATCTAAGAAAGTTTATGTGTACTTCAAATTTGTTAAAATACCATTTCGACCCATGGCTCCTACACATTTTATAAATTCAAGCACTGCAGTCCTCATACAAGTAATAGAGCAACACAAATCATTCGACGGTCATTGAAACACCATAAACGCCAGATTAGATCGGGTCAGTGGAGTTATTATAACATATCACATAGAGAGAATAACAGTGCTGCTGGAGATAAAATCTTTCAGACCTGAGAAAACTTGAACATTGTACAAATCTCTTGTCTGTCGAAAGTATAAACATGTGTAGCCAAGAAGTGAAATAATAATTTTCAAAAACCGGTTCATTTTTATTTTTTTCAGAAATTTTAATTCGCTTATAAAAAGCAGTAACGCAATCACGATTGAAAATACAACTTTTACTAATCCTAACCCTGCTGCTGTGACTTACAACAACAACAACTACTACTACTACAACTACTGCTGGTTGTCTTTCTCCTCATACTGCTACTATTGCGCCTATTACTTTTATAACAAAACAACAACGGTATCAGCAACATCAACAACAATGACACCTACTGCAACAACAACAACAACTACTACTACTACTTCTATCTACTACCTACTGCTACTTCTACTAGTACTACTTCTGCCACTACTTTCAATACGACAAATGCTACATGTACTTCTACAACAACAATGACAACAACAACAAAACCTACTGCTGCTGCTGCTTTTTACTTAACAAAAAAAGGACAGCAGCAGCAACAACAATAACATCAACAGAAACAACAAAAATAATAACTTATACTTAAACTATTACTACAACTACTACGTCTTCTCCTACTACTATCAATACAACAACTGCTTCATGTAATACTTTAACTTCAACTACTGCAGCTGCTTTGTAAAACTATCCTGACCGCGGTCTTGAAGTTTCTATTTCAATTAAAAGTAATTGATATATCTAATAATTTCATTATATTATTTTAATGTTAGAGGGGTTGGCATGAATTGTATTTGTATTTACATACTATTAAGTCCGTATATTGAAATATCAATTATAATCTTATTGTTTTGTAAGATTGTTTTGTAAACAAATACATGTAATTTGTTTAATTTCTCCACAGTTCGAAAGAATATCAAAGCGTTTTACCTAAGTCATATTAATCTTTTCAATTAACATTTTAGTAGTAAGCTAACAAAGTCATTTATAGAATATACCTTAGGCCAAATTTTAACCATACACTTTTCAAATCAGAATTTTGCGAATTAGGTGCAATTTAATTTTTTCAAATCAGAAACACACAATTGCACGAAAACAACCATATTATACTTTTAAACGTTATTAATGTTAAGTTTGAAATGTGTTATCGTTTGGTGACTAAAAATCGCTAAATCGTGTTAATATCAAATTGACAAAGTTACATTTTTGAATATAGAAAGAACATATTTGCAAGTAACCATGATGAACTTGTCCGGAGTTTATAATGGTTAATTTTGATGAACTCTTGAACCGTTAAATCTTTCCACGAAAACCAGAAAATCGAAGAAAAGAACCCATAGACTTATCGTTGAATAGCACCCACATAAGAACTCGACTAGCTAACTTTTTTTGGATTTTATCGTATTTGCTTGAACATTAATTTTAAGTCGTTTCTATGCTGTGATAATAATAAGGATTGATATATGAAATCAAGAAAGCCCATTATGACAAAAGTAATTGATTTGATGATTTACAATGTAAAACATTAAGAAATGAGAGAAAAAAAAATGAAAATCAGTTAAAATTATCAGTTATATGTGAATAATATATCATCCTCTTTTATGCGTATATTATAGAAGTGCATATTATATATTGTGGTATTATTTAATTTCGCAGTGCTTTATTTTCGACGCCGACGACAAATTTACGCTGAAATAAATTCGTTTCGCGTAGTAGTATTATCCACATAGTACATGAATAAGATATTATGTGTTAATATTCGCTGCTATTTTTTGCGCACAATTCAAGCGCGAAATACGCGACTTTTAAACCCACGCGAAGAACAATGAAAATATTCAGTGTCGTACAAAATGTGTTACTCGGCTCTAGACAAATTATAATTTACATTAAAAATCGCAGCTGGAACTTAAACTTTATAACGAAAGATTAAAGTAGTGTAATATGCAAATAACGAGCGGCCACAAATAAAAGACACAGCTTCCCTACACATCATTCAACATTATTTTGGTAAGTGTATAAAGATTAACTGATAGGAGCAGTTTATAGTACCATGCAGTACATGATCAGAAAGACCCACGCTAGGCAAAGATACATGAAGTACTTTCAACTAATAAAAATCTGTTTTAATTAGTTTTATGTTGTAAAATTGTTTTAGGGTTTGCAAAATGGAGTGACAGTACAAACAAAATGAGAAAAGGCAAAGCTGAACCAACATCAGTTCATGTCGTCATGAATCAAGGTATTATATCGCTTTTTTATGTTTTTGTAAACTTGACAAATAATACCATATGTATCTTATTAAAAGAAAAGACCATTCGGTTTACTTTACCATGTACAGCTGCGGAGAGAAGAACAACAAGTCCAGTACATAATTATGATAGTATTGATGTGAATCTTATTTTGATGAAATGTTAACAATAATAACGAAGTAAAACAGTAATTTCAAAACGACTTGCGCTTACCCTGTTCATTAAACAATGTTTTATAAATTTGTTTCTTGATTGATTGATGCAATTTACTTCTGTTCTGGAATCTCGTTTAGTAGGTTTCCTCGAAGGGAACTATAGGTTAAGCTCCCCGTGTGTCTCCACGTCCGCAACAAATCCTGCATTAATTAGTAATACGTAACAAATTGCGTCTTCACCGTTATTAAATGATATAAAATCGCTCCAAATGATTCACGATGAATGTTTGATAAATATCAAAATGAATCCACTTTGTTACCGAACAGAACAGAATAAATGTAAATCGTTCTCTACAGAGGCATTTATTCAACTATTTCGAGTCAGGTTTTAACTAGTATATTGTTCCATGCGATCTTGGCTAAAAACCATTTTGATAGTATATATTATTTATTTCCTCAAATATTATAAAGATAACACATTGCAGCGAGTTAAATGATTAACTTTTTTTCAGGTTGATTGTCGGGCATACCCACCGGGATGTAGAGATTCTGGTTTTAATAAAACGGAAGATATTCTACGTGGAAGTGACGCTGGTACTTCTTAAATTGCTGCGCGAATACCGTCAGCAAAACAACTCAGAGGTCAAAAGGACATAAAGAAAACAACCAATAATCGAATACAAAATGAACTTACGACAGACATTGTAAAAGATTACAGTGTGCTAGGGGCCATTTTATTGGAACTTTACACCCTAATATTTTATTACCATCGTTACTTAAATTAAATTTAGAAGTTTAAGAACGTCATCGTTAAACTGGTGGAATAGATGCTTGACATAATATTACAAGAAATGTAACAGTTTTCTTAAGTGGAAGAACGAATGGAAGAATGAATATAATTGCATAGGTCTACTTGAAGAAATGTAATAAGCTGAGGGTACAATGAAGCTGGGTTTGTACTGCTTAAAAGTTAGTTCGATTCTAGCATGATGGGTTTGTGCAGAATATGTCATGCTCATAAATATTGTTTGACCCTTAATTATTAATAAGGACTAGTTTCATGAACATATATTGAGCAAATACTAATTGAGTGACAATTAATATTTTGTTCTGTATTTATTTATTATTAAAATGTCTTTTGGGAATGTTATAGGAATGGCATGATTCTGTAAAACGCATGGCTTTAAGTCTACTTAAAGAAGTTTTATAAGCGTAATCTTTATTTATGGAAAAATAGTTTAAGTAAACAAGTATGATCATACAAATGTATATTTTACAGACTTGTATTCTTGTAGTTCTTCAAATTAATGAACCATTAAATTTATGTTTTGTCCTTATTAAAATTAGATAAATGATGTAGATTTCTTAGATTTATTTATTTTAATGTTTGTTTTTAATTATTTGATACTTTTACTAACAAATAAGCAATAAGCGCCATATTTTATATCATGTCCGTGAATGATATGTTTGCACCTACAATTTTACCAAGATGTTTTCAGCTATGCTTGCTAAGTTATGCAATAACTTGTTTCAACCTATCTGTTTCATGACTAAACACAAAGGCTATATGTTTATGTTAGACCTTAACTGAGTCTTCTCATCGACAATTATTGAACGTAAAGCTAAGCAAATACATTGTTATGCTCATAATTTATGTTTGAACGACCAAAATTGTTCAACTTTTAATGATCTTACGACGTTGCTCCATAATTTATATTAATTTTATATTTTTAATTGAAATTTTTGCTGAAAAAAGGTTCTGCACCAACATTTCAGTAAAGTTTCCAGCTGAAATGTCAGCTGGAAAGTGCAATAATCTTTTTGCACCAGCTTGTATTTCGATACATTTTCTGGCAGAAATCTCTGCTGGAAAGTTCAAAGCATGTTCTCCACCATCATTTGTTTCGGTAAAATTTCCAGCAGAAATTTCGGCTAGAAATATAAAGTTTAGAAGATATTGCAATTTGAACAGATACTACTGCTACATAAGTTGAAATTGTAGAAAATTCCTAGTAATCGCGGCAAAGTTTAAAAGACTGTTAACTATTGATATTTCTAGCAGAAATTTCAGCTGGTAAAAGACCTAAAGTCATGCTGGTGAAGAAAGTTTCTTGAGTTTTCTAGCAGAAATTTCAGCTGGAAAT